>OMLP01015583.1:26308-42056 GCA_900302685.1 Spondyliosoma cantharus | reverse complement strand
ATATATTTTTTTGTTTTATTTATTTATTTTATTTTTTTTTATTTTTTTTTTTTTTTTTTTTTTTTTTTTTTTTTTTTTTTTTTTTAAATGAGCTGCTCCCACCTATTCTTTTTCAGTAGAATCTCCTCCTACCCATTCATCCACAGCCCAGAATCATTACTTCTAAATGAATTACAGTATACTGCTATCAAATCACAGACAGACATTACTTTTGAAAGCTAGGAAAAAAACAGTGTGTAAATAATGCTGCCATGTTCAATCTGTCATTCACCAAAACATGAGCACTTTCAATAAAAAGAAAAACACAGATGCGCCAAAGTGACAACCAGTTTGCAAGAGTCAGCAACCAGCAAAATCTGAGAAAATGTGACACCTTTGTCGTGTTGTTGGTTCTTATCGATGATGTGCACCCACTGTCATTAATAACCCCAGCAGCAGGGAGCAGCAGAATTAATCAACATTTTGGGGAAAATAAGTGTTGGGGTACAGTCAGCAGATGGCTTGTGTTGGCATAACACCTGGCTCAATCTGTAGGTACCACAGTCCACCTACTTGCGCCTCCTAAAGGGTCAGACCACATCGGAAACTAAGTGTTAGTAGCTGAAAATCTCAGAGATGAGTGTGACTGTCTGATTTTCAGTTCTGGGCATGTTCAGACCCCGTAATGTGACATTGGAAAAGTGTGACGGGAGGGATTCTTACCATGAGAGAAGCACCTCTGGTGAAGCTAACTGGCTGCTACCGTATTTCCAATGCTAACAGAATAATCCTGCTTCCGTTAGGTCTACCTTCGGGCATTGTTTGACTACACGCCCTATGAGGACAAGGCCACACCCTGCCAAGAGGCAGGACTTCCTTTTAAGAGGCGGGACATCCTTCAGGTTGTGAGCCAGGAAGACAACACCTGGTGGCAGGCCAAGAGGGTCGGCGACAGTAACCTGCGCGCAGCTCTTGTCCCATCTACACAGTTCCAGGAGAGGTAGATGGTCTCAGTTCTCCTACTTATAGTATTTGTAAATGTCTGACTAGGCTTTCACATCACAATGAAATACTTCGTCTCTTGTTTCCGTTTCTCCCAGACGCCTGAGATACCGGATAAAAATGGGTTCCTTCCCTACCCCGACGTCCCTTAAAACTCCAACATGTAAGTCTACCTCCCCTCTGTGATCAAAAACGATCTCACACAACCTACAGTAGAACCATAAATGTACAAGAAGCTCAGATTCTACAGATACAGCGTGTATTGGCTAAATCTCATCCAGCCAAGGAGATGTAGAAAGGGAGATTATGAACAGAGAACAGGGGATCCGAGGTTAATCTCCAAGAAAAAAAATACATAATCCATCGTTTCGTTTCCTAATCCAATTTAAAAGTAGAATGAAACAAAGTGGTTTGAAAAAAAACAGGTGGTGGTGAGTCCGGTCTTGTAACCGCTCTGTGTGCATGACAGCTGAACTCCCATTATTCTCACAAAGCTTTAAAAAAGATGTCGCGGAAAGGCTGCAGTATGTGTTTGTGGAGGTGTTTGAAATAATTTTTGTTTACATGAAGGTATAAGACATTTGTTTTATAGACTTTTATAGTAAATAGACAAAGAACAGGGCGGGAATGTAGAGGAGAAAAGCTGAGGGATTTCTACAAATGGATGCAATTTAAGACATGACAAAAGTTTTATAGTGTACTTGGAGCAGGACAGTGGTAATATTACAGTTCAGTCGTTTAAATATTCTGTCGCTCTCTTTGGTGATATTTGTGTTATTCCTTGCTTTGCTTACCTCAGATGATCGTGCTGAGAGAGGTATGTGAAACAAAACTCCATGTTTTGAGAAATCATCCCTGCATCGACTCCATTTTATCATGGTCGGAATTTCCAAGTGAAATTCTGTCGGCACCCCATCTCGATGCATTAGATTGCATTAGATGCATCCATTAGAAATGAAACCCTACAAACTATGGTTGTCCTCCTCAATTCAGCCTTTTTTTATTTACCTTCACAGCTGCCTCAAGATCCTAGTAATGTTCCTGCATTTAACCTGAACATGAACCTCTCCTCCCTCCTCTTACCCTTTCTTCTTCTTCCTGCATGTCGTCCTACAGAAGACAGTGACAGTGAGGGTGCTCTGAATGGAAAGGACATAGGTGAGGAGGCTGGATCAACAGGTTTATACCGACCGCTGCAACATCACGTCGCTGCTCAATCTGTGCGCCAACACATCCCTTACTTTTTATTCCTGAGGTGTCACAGCTGAGTCCTGCTTTGGCTTTGATTGAATGGTTGGGACAGGTGTAGGCTAAAATGTGTGTTCAGTGCCAGGTGTAGCTCCTCACCTCGGCACGCTTAAAAAAAAAAAAAAAACAGAAGCCATTCACTGAAGAGATTTGTTTGCTCCCCCACACCTGACCTGATCTACTGATGTCTTTGCGGCTCAGTTAGCTGCTTCTGGCTGCTCTTATCGACTTAATGTGACTATGCTTCTGTGGGTTTATTGTGCCTGAAAGCATTATCACAGCCATTTTGAACAGGATGTTATTTCCCACATCTGACTCCATCATGCAGATCGACTCCAAATCTACGCAGAAACAGGCTTATACATACGTTATGGGATTTCTTTGTGATGTTATCAATCTTTACAGCATGTTGAGGGCAAAAGAAGATTACATTTTGTTGAGTTGCGTACTCGCATTATCCCAAATGTTTCAGTGTTATACAAAAGCCCCGAGGGACAAGTAAGGGGGAAAAATGGTTATCCATTGTCTAAGTCGTTTCTTAAAAAGGTTTAACCTTTCTAAATTAATCAGTTTTCCATTTGTGAAGCAAAAAGGGTTTTGCCAGGCTCTTTTTTTAAGCTGTTTTTGACAGGCGAAACTATTGTTGTTGTAATACTCATTTTGGCCACAAGAGGGTGAAATGCACTTGTATGTTATTATGGATCCATCTGCTTGTCTTGGCAAGGCCCCACCTACTAAAAAAATGGATAACCAGAATATGTTTTCCCACTCAATTCCGTAGTACTTTCACTAAATCAGAGGATGCTCAATAATGACTTCAGTGACCCCTCTACTTTTCCTTTGCGGCATCATTGGCACAAATTATCAGACGTGTTAGGTACGCTAAAGGCTAAACGAAGCTGAAGAGCATTGTATAAATTACTTGGAAAACATCAGCATACTGTCCTTTAAGCAGTTGCTTCATTATGTTCTTGGTTATTTTTCAGCGTGCAAAGTAAAGACGTTAATCTCGAATCACCTAAAGATAGACTTACAGAGCAGTGTGAAGGATTTTTGTCCCAGTCTCTGTCTTTGTCTCCCTGGCAACCAAGGCCAATAGATATGATGTAGGTAAACATGGCTTCTTGTTTAGATTCTAGTATCCAGTAGAATTCTTACATTTGTAGACATGAACAGTGACCTGATTTGGACGCCTCTCACTGTGAGGTATTCAGGAAGTGGGCCTGGGTGAAACAGTCATCATGATTATGATTTAAATTGATCAGTTTGATGGACAAAGATGTGAAAAATTAAAGGTTAAAAATAGCTGAACCTGTGCTTTAATAGTCACTGATATTTTTCTGTGTTTTTCAGTATAGACGTGTCAGTGTGTGTCTGTTGTGGGTGTATCTGAGCTCAGTGCTTTGTTGTGCAGTGCGCTGCAGCCACCGAGCTTCTCACGGTGTCTTTTGTGGCAGCTTAATTTTTCTCGCTGTGCTTCACAAATGGCCTCTCGTCATGCTACATGCTGAAGGTGCTTTGCTTGTGATTGGGTGAAGAGGTAGACGCGGCATGCATGGCTTCCCGGCTTGTGTTGTGTTGATGAGATTAAAGCTGGCTGAATAAATGGTCTAATATGAGCTGCAGTTTCTCCCAAGAGGGCAGCCCCTGCCTTCTGTGGCCATGCCTTCTCATGGGATTTTTACTCAGGTACTCTTATTGACTTCTAACGGTGTCGTCTGTGTCGTGTGATGTATGGGAGCGGTTTTTAATTTGATCAGGGAGAAATGTGCAATGATGGACTTGTCAGTTTGCTCTTTATTAAGCTTGCAACTAAAGTTTTTCTCAATGTGAAGATGTCAAAGTGGCTTGTTTATGTGTGCACATCTTACGTTTGCATGTCTTCGACCACAGCTGGCCTGCGCCGAAGTTTCCGTCTCAGAAAAGATCGGCAGAGTTCGCCAGGAGAACCTCAAACCCCTAATGCCAATCACACAGACTTCCTGATTTATGAAGAAGTGACACAATATCGTCCCCGTCCTGGTGAAAGGCCTCGACTTATAGTGCTGATAGGTACGCTCACTGTGGGGTTTGATGACATTGAAGAAGCTGGGGTATGTTTGTGAGTGTAGAAAAAGCGGTTGTGATTAGAAACACACAACATTTGAAGCACTCTAATAGTAGAATTAGGTGTTTTTTCAAAATATGTTGTGTCATCTTGTGTAACTGTCTATTCACAGGGTCTCTGGGGGCTCGGATCACTGAGCTCAAACAGAAGGTGATTGCTGAAAATCCTCGACGCTACGGTTTGGCTGTGCCTCGTAAGTCTTTTTATTTTAATTTTTTTTTCTCTGATGCCTGTCATCTGGGATTTAAATTAAAGGGTAATTCCACCAATTTTACTCATTAAAGTGTGTTTACGGGACCTGAGGAGTACTGCAGCATATGTGGGGGGGGATAAAAGTATTATGAAGCCTTTTGTGGCTCCAGAGGAGGCTGCATGTAATCTGATAAATTGCCTCCAGTGATGTCACTCAGTGGCTAAATTGCATTGTGGGTAATGTAGGTTTTGTATGCCACTCATTCAACTACACCAAAAAGTGATTTGCTATGATGTGGCAGCCTTGCTCTTACTTACATTTGAGAGTGCAGATGTAATGTTCATCACTAGCTTATGAATAAAAATAGTGATATACGGGTTAGGGTAGGGTTTTATTGATAAATGTTAACTCACAGACACATGAATTTACCAGTTTGATAGAAACGGCTTCATATCACAATGAGAAAATGTACTGTTCTGCTTTCAGACAGGCTCATCACATGCACGCATTAGGTGTGCATGTGTTTTCTAACCTTATTATAAAATGTTAGTCCCAAAAAGTACGAGCTGTCTGTAATTATTTTTCCTCTCCACCCTCTCCTCTTCCTCCTGCTGGCTTGTGTCAGACACCACTCGAGCCAGGAAGTGTCACGAGAGGGAAGGAGTCGAGTACCACTTCATCACTAAAGCTGCTTTCGAGGCTGACATCCAGAATGGCAAGTGAGTATTGGACACTAAATACGTCTTAGCAAATCTTAAAAACCAAGTAATTATGCGCAACACATGGTTTACTTTATTTATTTAAGAATGCAGGCTGTCAACAAGAAATGGATTAATTAAACCCTATGTTCACCCAGTGCTTCTCTCGTTTAGACAAATATTTTCTGCCGAACTTTGTTTGTGATCTTTTTGTGTTTAGATGTGCAAATGAGTCTAATCAAATATGTACTAATTTGCATACATTTCCAGAAGAGAAATCTGAATAAAAGTTAAAGCTGCAAACAGCGATGAACGGGCCCTCGCAGTCCACGCAAGTCGGGCATGCGGCTGTCAGGGTGTGCCACGTAGATGTCTTCAGGGCAAGACCCTCTATATGTTTGAGGAATTTGGAGTAGATGGCAAATTGTATGTGGAAGTTATACTGAGTTGATGGTTTTATGGCGAAGCATGAAAATGGAGCGCGCCACCAGGTATGACGTGGGTGAAAGGTTTTGATAAGTCGTGTCCACAGGTGCTACTTGCAAGTTGGTCAAATGGCCTTGGAGGAGTTGGAAACAGTAAGTTTATAATTTTTTCACAGAGCTTTAGTGGCTCATGGGGAAGTAGTCACCTAGGTTTCATGTCATTTAGACAGACCAATGTGGAGATATCCAACACTTCGTGTTTTCAAAATGTACAGGAAGTTATTTAATAACTTGAGTATTGTTTGGAATATCAAAATTATTTTAATAACTTTTTGTCAGGAGAGTCCACAGAAGTTTCGTGCAAATGGGTGAAATGGCCTGGGAGGAGTTTGAAAAAGTAGGTTTGCGACATTTTGCGAATTTTCAGAGATTTTCAGAGATTCAGCACAAATCAGTGAACGCGTGGATATGAGGTATTTGAATGTGTGACAAAGTATATGGGAGTTATGAGCCAAAACGCACTTTCCTTAATAACAGCGCCACCTAGTGGTGGAAATTCAGAACAAAAATAGATTGTAAAATGCGATCATTTGGGACAAAAAAACGTCATTCGAAAAACAATAGGGACCTCACGGGTCGAGACCTCACGGGTCGAGACCTGCTCGGGCCCTAATAAACAACTGGCGCTCAGTTGGTAGAGCAGCATCCCATGTACAGAGGCTTTGTCCTGTTTCCTGTCATGTCTTCAGCTGTCCTGTCAATAAAGCCAAAAGGCCAAAAAATATACTTAAAAAAAAAAAGATAAACAACTGATTGTGAACTTCATCCAAAATCTTAAAGCTCATCAGTCCATGAAAAAACTGTTTGTGCCAGCCGAGTCTGACCTTCAGTTCTAATTCATGCTGATGCTGTATTTCTTGCAGATTTATTGAATATGGGGAGTACAAAGAAAACCTGTATGGCACCAGTTTGGAGTCGATTCACAGAATTCTGGATCAGAAAAAGGCCTGTCTGGTGGATTTGCAGCCAGAGGTTAGTATCTGAACTGAAACAAAGCGAGTTGATTACACCACATTACCTGGCATTGATCAACACTTAACATTCACAATTGCGTGAGGACTAAGACAGTCGGGTGTAAAATATTTCACGTAAAGGATGAGGATCTTTACATTGATCCCTCCCTCATTTCTTTGATGTATCCTCCATCAGAAAACCATCATGTACATTTTCTTTTTCTATCTGTCTAAATTGTCACCTGTGTTTAATCTTGTCTCACTGGATTAGTGCAGCTCATTCCACCTGTCCCCAACCAGTCGCATATTAAACTAATCTGACAGTTAAATTACAGTTGTTCAAATTTTACTTGTCACATTTAAAGCATGACTAAGTCTCAATTCAGTCTGCTTTGCAGAGAATTTAGTTCACTGTGAACTGAAGGTTATATAACTTGAGAACGGCTGTGTTTGCTGTTACTTAAAATGAAACTCTCGCCAAAATGCAACCTAGGGTCGAAAGCGCCACTTTTAAGATTGACCGTATTTTCGTTTTCGGGTCAAAATCATCAATCAATCCATCGCTATTTTTAAACACAACATGAAGCTTTGCTCGTAGGATCACCAGGGTCTCTACACATGAACACGAGCATTGAGAACATTGTTTGTGTACACAGAGTTAACTAAAAAGTACGTTTTTGAACAACTCATGTCAACAGTAGCTTGCTCCACTCGCAGCCGTCCTGCCAGTCGAGAAGTATCGATCTCTGAATGCAACGTAACATGGAGGACAGTTAGGCTTTTAAACGAACGTTTGCCTCTGGTACATTCACAAAAAGACCCTAGGTTGCATTTTGGCGAGAGTTTCACTTTATTGGTGTTTTCTGGAGGCAAATCGAGAATCGTCAAGACATCAGGATAAAATAAAAGGCAATTTTGGTCGTGATAAATTAATCTATTATCTTTATTTAACCTGTGATCTAAAGATAATGGCATTAACAAAGTATTGTAAAGTATTGTACACCCAAGTAACACAAGTGTTGGCTTTAATATCTCTTGATTTTTCTTCCCAGTTTTGGTTCTTCTGTTAGATTGAGAGTATGTGCCGTTTAAGAACAAAAAGACTCTTGGGAAGATTTTGTGAACTGTGCCCTTAAAAAGACATTTAGGGTGTTATGCAGAGTATTATCATTGATTGTTGTTAATTCTTCTTATTGCACTGTCACTCTAAAAATAGCAAAAACCTTCAGCTCTAAAGTACAATATACAGTAAACTGTTCCAGCTGCCTGGTTAAAGGAATGTGTTTTGCTTTCCTACGTTCAGGTCCTGAAGACTCTACGTACCGCTGAGTTCAAACCATATGTCATCTTTGTGAGGCCTCGCATCTATGATAGTCAAAGGAAACTACTCGGCTCCTCTTCCTCGCTCAGCGCAGGGGTCACGGTGAGTTCAAAGAAAAGCTGCCCAAAGGAAACCACTTCATCATGGGTCCTTCACAGCCTTTACCCAGAATACATTCATTTGAAGATACTCGAATAAGATCAATGATTGAAGTGTTTTCTGTTATCGTCTCATGTCCCTGCTGACCAGGAGGACGACCTACAGGAGATCAAACAGTCAGCGGAGCGGATGGACGAGTGCTACGGCCATTGGGTGGACTACGTCTTGGTGAAGGAGGACCCAGCCAGTGCCTTAGCTGAGCTCCAGGCCGTACTGGAGAGGGTGCAGGTGGAGCCTCAGTGGGTGCCTGTGTCCTGGCTGAGGAGCTAACCTGTTGACTGAGCTCGACTGGTTCATGTCGGACCGGTCGATCACTCGTGTTTGCGGAGGACAGACGAACTGTGAGATGCCTCCTGAATGGTGGAGTGATCCAGTGTTTACTGCCATACTAACCACTCTGCAAACACAGGCTTGTGATAGTTGGCAAGTCAGTATTATAAAACATCTGCAAAGACTGGAGGGTACATCCCAAGTCTCTTATTTGACATTTCCTCACTTGAACCAGATGTTGTTCTGGTCTGCCGTCCCCCGTATTTCTGCTCCAGGGAGCTATGAGGGATCTCAGTTTGTATATGCTTAATTCCTTTCCTCATCTTCTCTCCCAGCTAAGATGCGAGACAAAGAGGCAAGGAAGAGAGTTAAGGCAACAACCGTATTTTAAGGCCACGTCAGTTTAATACGTTGGGTGGCACAGCTGCATCGTCTGTCCATTGTTTTGTTGTAGTCTTATCGCTGTATGAGCACAACAGAGCTCATGACAACTTAAATATTTACATAAAATGCAATTCACAATGTGCCGACATTGAGGAATGTTGTAGACAGTGAAGGCAAGAAAGTTTGATCCTCTTTTACATCATCTTAAATAAGACTACAACTGGTGAATATAAAGTAACTGTAATCTGTACGGTCCTGCATAGTTCCACGGTTTGTTTATTCTAGCTGTTTGTCTCTTTTACGTCAATGGTGCTGATAAGACTTCCGCAAAGGATCCTCGTTCATAGCTCCTCCAGGAAGCCTCTCTCCTCCAGATGCAGCTCAGGAATTGAGACATTCCTCAAGATGCTGAGATTGGTTTCCAGGTCACGGAGAGAGGAGGCAAGAATGCACAAAATAGAGTAAGAAAGTAGCCCCTGGCATCTCTCCATTCTCTCTCAGTGGAGACAAATGCTGTGCTCCAGTTAGTGATTGAGGTCGGAATTTCCTTGTTGAAAGGAAACACCATAGATTAACAAAAACAACAAAATGATGTCTCTTTGGCCATGAGCAACGCAGCTTCATTGCATATATAAACAGGAGGGAAAATGGTAGGAGATGCCATTGTGCATGTTATTTTATGCCACTTTTGTACCTAGGACCTAAATATTCTGTTAATTTGCCCCTCGTCTTCAGACAACTGCTCCCTCGTGATGTTGGGATGGATTTGTCCCGCATTTACAAGGAGGAATGCCAACTTTAAGTGGCGTTGTATTGTGCTTTTTCTAGCACGAGGTCGGACATTTCCAAGTTCAGTTATCTTGAACGCAGTAAAAAACATGGATGTAATTTATGATACTTGGGATGTACCCTATAAGCTGCTTTTTTCTCATCAGTCTGAGCATCGAACAAGCCTTTCTGTTTAAGATTCTTCAGTATAAAGTTACTGTATATCTCACCTGTACAATGGCAGTGTAACAGCTGACAGGCATGTCGTACATGCATGTAGGATAAAGATCCATAGTCAAAGATCTGTGCTCTGTATGATCAGTCATGTGAGATGTCTACTGTAATAGCAGCTACAATGTGAAGTGCCATATCCAGCATTTACAATGTTATTCTGAAATGAAAGACTACATCTGCTCCTGCTGGAGACTGTACTCATATTACCGTTACCTGACTTTAAAGTCTGAATTAAACAAACGTGTTGAATTTATGTGTTGGTGCTGCTGTCCGCAGAAATAAAACTCCTGAGCCGTCCAGTGTTATTTGGGGAAACAATTTACTTTAGAATGAGTTATGTAACAATTATAAACCAAAACCATCAACAAAAAGAAGGAAAATATACATGTGTCCGCATTGTGCGCAAGAATACACAAGGCCTTTTACTTCCACAGCTTCTTGATCGACATGTTCTTCTCGCTGTCTTTCTGCATCACCTGGTGAGGAGAAGACAACAGTCTTAATACACTTGTACAAAGATTTATTTGAATATGAAGTGAGTTTGGCTTCAATCTACTAAGGACAAAAATTGGGTGGGTGGTCACACAAACCTTTGCCACAGCCATCTCAAAGTCCTCCTGGGTGACATGAACTCTCCTTTCTCTCAGAGCGTACATTCCCGCCTCTGTGCAAACACCCTAAAAATACACAAGAACATTAAATAAAGTCCAGCCGTGTGCTGCCTTCATTCACCACCTGACTGCCACAGTTTAGTGTGCCAATGCTCACCTTAACCTCAGCACCAGAGGCTCCAGGCATCAGCTCTGCGATCTTCCTCAGATTAATGCCACGTGTCAGGTTCATCTTCCTGGAGTGGATCTTCAGGATGTCAAGACGGGCCTAGTGGTGCGGAGTTCAGATACGATCAGATACAAAAAGAATGTAACCATCAAAAGGGTATGTTTGTTTTAACAGTTTAAGTGCCTACCTCTTCATTTGGAGGGGGAAACTCGATCTTCCTGTCGATTCTGCCTGGCCTGAGAAGAGCAGAGTCCAGGATGTCAATACGGTTGGTGGCCATGATGACCTGAAAGAGAAAGTGAAATTTAGTCTACTGAAAACAAGAAGATTGACATTTACAGAGAGCAGGTCAACAGATTAAGAAACCCTATTTTAAATCAGTAACATTTAATTAATGGCTTATAACACACTGATGTAGTTGGAAGCACAAATTAGGTCTTAAATGACTTGTATTAACTTCCGCGGTGAAGCATCCATAGCTGGAATGACAACACAGCTGTTGTAATGACAAAAAGTATTTTTAAATTGGATAAGTTAAACTTTCAGAAAACACTGTGCAGAATAAACCTCAAAGTAGTCTTGTTACTTTATTATCTGTAAAAAATGTGTTAATTATGTTCATATACTTCTTATGTGATCCAATGGGGGTTAAAGTACAGCATTTGTACAGCTTCAAGATAAAATTCAAGCACATTACAAGAATCTCAGAAGGTATCCAACAATTTTCAGACTCTCAAGGCCTTTATCATTACATCTAAATTGTAACTATTAAGTCCTTTATACCAATGTACGTTGTCACTTGGTATATTTTACTAGTTGTTTATATTATCTTGCTTATTTTGATGCCAGAAAACAAAAATGATAGAATTGTTTCATTTTAAATATTAAAAGATTTGTTGTACATGACTTGAAGTGGATGAAACACCAGATGTTGAAAATCACGCAGTTGTGAACAATATTCAAATTAATCATATTCCTAATCTTTAAAACAGAACTGTTCAAATTAAGCATTTACAAAGCATTAAAGACTGTACACACGCTGAAAGTTAAAAGGTATAAACCACAATGCACACTTAAACTACATTTAGGCACGAATCATAAGGATTCAAGTAACTGTATTGCCACACATACAAGTGTATTCTTATCTTAGTAAGTAAATGTTTTAAAACATTTCTGTGATCAAACAACACAAATGGGTGGTTCATTTCACGGTTTGTGTGATACCTTGATGTTCTTGGTGGCCTCGAAGCCGTCCAGCTGATTGAGCAGCTCCAGCATCGTCCTCTGCACCTCGCTGTCACCACCCGAGCCGCCCTCCAGGCGGGACGAGCCAATGGAGTCGATCTCGTCCATGAAGATGATAGAGGGGGCGTGTTCTCTAGCCATGACGAAGAGCTCGCGCACCATACGGGCACCTGGTCCAACAGAGGGGATATACAAGCCATTATTTAGAAAAATTTCATCAACAATGGATATTAATTAGACAACACCATTCAGAAGAGATGGAGGAGCTCACCCTCTCCGATGAACTTCTGGACCAGCTCAGAGCCCGACACCCTGATGAAGGTGCAGTCAGTGTGGTGGGCCACAGCTCTGGCTAGCAGGGTCTTCCCTGTACCCGGGGGACCGTACAGCAGCACACCCTGTGCATGTTCAAAGCATGAATCAGAATGAATGACACATAATCAGAGCCGTCTATACACTAACAGATGGAGATAACATATGACTAGAGCTGCAACAAATAACTGACAGAAATCTCAGCAACATTTGAACAATCTATTAATCATTTCAGTCACTTCTAAGGCAACAATTATAGAACTTATCCGGGTGCATTTTTCCCCCCAAATATGTTGAATTGCTGCCATTGTCTGTTTTACATCATCAAAACTGATTGTTTTTCAGTTCAGACATCTGAAACAATCAACTCAGGCTCTAGGATATTGTGGTGGACACCTTGACACCAACGATGATCTGAGAAGATCAGCGGACTAATTGATTATGAAAATGATCTGTGGCTGTGAAGAGAATGCTCTTCTTAAAGAGCCAGTACCGGGCTCACGATCAGCCCTCTTGTCAATCACCCACCTTGGGCTGGGCAATGCCTAAAGCCTCAAACAGCTCTGGATGCTTGACAGGCAGCTCGATCACTTCCTTGATCTCCTTGATCTGCTTATCCAGGCCGCCGATCATTTCGTAGGTGGAGTCCGGCACCTTCTCCACCATCATGAGGGACACCAGAGGGTCCACCTTGTTGGGCAGGATCTTGTGCAGGGTGTAGCTGTCATTACGCAGAGCCACACGGCAATTTGGAGTCACCTGGGGGAAAAGTGATACAGGGATGATGAACACTTCAGGTTCATTAAACCCTTCTTTATCTGAATGATTAACTGTACAAAGGTTACAAAATGACTCATTTGACTTGCCATTTAGTCTTGAGTAATAGCAGTTACAATTGAAAGACATGTTTGTTTGGCAAGTGTTTTGTTGAGTTATTGTTAAAGATGAGAATTCGAAAAACTTTGTGCAAGTAGTGATCTGAAAGCACTATTAAAATGACACCATCTACTATACTTACATCGTTGATGTCAATGTTCTTGTCCACATCTACAACAAATTTTCCTTCTGGATGCACCTGATAATGACAGAGGGAGATGTTTATTTAAACTGTAGACTAGTAATCTAAATAATGTGAATGACAAAGTACAGGGCATACCTTAACCAGCACTTTCTTCTTGTCCATGACCCTAACCACCTCTCCTACGTAGGACCCCTGCTCCTGTAGTAACTGCAGCTCCTCACGAAGGAGGCGCACTGAAAGACAAAAAGCATAATTTGTATTATTTTCCCCCATGAAAAAAGTTTGTATGACAGAATGAGACTTTTACTCCGACATTGCGGTAATGAAAGTGCACCTTTGGCGTTGAGCTCATTCCTCTGTGCCTGCAGACGTCTGAGATTCTGGCTCTTATCGTTCACTGTCAACTGTTGAGAAAACAGCGGTTCAGGATTGACAGCCAAGGAGATGTTGTGCAATCTGACACACATGCCTACATGAGCCATATTACATGAGTAAATATATATATATATAATTATTGTCCTACCTGTAACTCTTCAATCTTTGACAAGTAGTACTGCCTGAGACCTGAGCCACCTTTACAGTCCCCCATCTCCATCTGTCAAAGAAAAAAGAAAAATAAATTACCATCAGACCATCCCATAGTTCAAAATTCATGCTTTGTCCCAAAAAAAAAAAAATTGCATTGGTGAAAAACAAAACAAAAAACAGCAGTTCTCACATTTGAGAGGCTAGAAACAAAGGCTTTTGGAGTTTTGCTTTATAAATGACAATTTTAGCCATTACTTAACTATTGTTGATTCGTTCGATTCATTTTTAGTTGGTCGGCTACACAAAATTAATTAATAGACCAAGTCATTTCAACATGGTATTGCCAATTTGGATTAACTACATAAATGTAATTAGCATCTGTGAAAGGTGACAAGCAACTCATTGAGCCTGGTTGGACAAACTAAAGGTATTTTATGTCAGCAAGATACTGTCGTCGATAACCAGTTTGTTCAACAATACAAAACAACAGTTGCCTACAGTTCCTTAATAAAATACAACTACTTAACTAGTTTATTTGCTAACTAACGTTGACGTAAGCCTGCGTTAGCGAACGACAACCAATACCTAGATAAATTAGGTCACACTTGGTAATCCACATCATTAGTTATTTAAAGTTGTTTTTTCACTCGGTACATATTCTAAACTTATAAATAGAGACAGTTGTTTCCAATGTAAAGCTGCCAGTCATTCAGAGCGGCTAGCTTAAGCTAGCTAGACGTACAATTGACAGTGAGCCTTAGCTTAGCTTGGTTAGCTACAATGAGACAGCAAACCGGCAGCATACTTCACAGTTATTGTTTTGAATGAAGAGACATTTCATTATTTACACCACAGTCGCACAATAATTAAATCCCACTGTTATTAAGAAGTCTGTCAAATAAAAGCGTACTAGCAACGTTCCTTTGATTATACAACAATAAAACCAACAAAACGAGAGGAAAAATATACACCTACATGATCAATTCCGTCCACCTCCATGTTGGAATTTTCTGCTTCCGCTTGAGGAGAGGCGCACTTCCGGAAGACGTCTTCTTCTGGGGTTTTGTTATAAAGCACATGCGCACATCGCCACCTACAGTCCGTGTTTAACAAGTACACATTATTTTTCACTCCCGACCGTTAAACCTGTTGGTTGGCTCCCACAACTGTTACCATACAATTATCATACGTCCTTGTAATGCTTTTAATGCTTTTTGAGTTTTTAAAGCTCAGTTTATTGAGACAAATGCATGTCAACAGATTTAATGGAGCATTAACCTTTGGTCGCCTTCTTGCGTTCTACCATTATCACCTTACAAGCTGCAGCTCAGGTTTTTGAGGAGTGCAGGATGTATTTGTTTAGGCCGTTATATACATGTCTGAGCTGTTAAGAGACAGGTAAGACCAGCCTCACCAGGAAATCTCCCACCAGCCCTAACATGCACACTGACGCCATGACTGCAACTGATCATACAGCTGTGGCTGTACATGACAATAAAGAATGCCAAAAAAGACCTTTAACAATTAACTATTATCATAAAACTATTGACAAAATGTTTGTTCTAAATAAGATGACTTCCTTTTCTGGAATGGGTTCCGTATTGGGAAAAAAAACAACAAACATCATAGGCTTAAGTATATTTATTGTTTAGAAAAAATCCTCCAAATGTATAAAAAAGATAAAGGCCTTTGATTGATACACAACATGCAAGCATTTTACAAAAAAACATTTGTACACAGAACATTAATCAAATTAAAAGTGCCTTCATCACAAAACAAGTTTTGGCACAGTGATACCTGTTAACATGGAATGTTTTAAAGAAATTCAGATCATCTCATGCAAACCCCTAACAAAAAAGCATTTCAATGAAACTAGAAACTGTACACAACTATTTGGTGCGTTCGTTTACATGAAACACTACAACTGCATTCCTATTTCATTAATACCGGGTATGGACCCTTCAATCCAAAGAGCACAGCACAGTTCCTTTTCCTGGTATTAAAACGATGAAAACCCCCCAATAGAAAAAATGAAAACAGCATGTAAACATTCAAAAAGTA
>OMLP01015583.1:0-26288 GCA_900302685.1 Spondyliosoma cantharus | reverse complement strand
GTACAAAAAAAAAAAAAAAAAAGCTGCTGCATTGCCACTGGACACAGTGGACTCTTGTCCTAGTACAAAAAAGAAGCAAATTCTTTTCCCATAGTATAGCTTTCCTGGCAATCATGTATTCTTACATAGTACAGAAAGGTTTAATTTCAAATGACAAATCCACCAATATAAAAACAAACAGCACCAGAACTTGTAAAATTATTCTTGGCATAAAAAGCTTCCATCAGTTAGGACATCTCAAGAATTCAAACATTTTGTTGAAAATAACCCATACGTTCTCATTGTATTTTTAAAATAAAAAACATGTGTATTTCTGGTGTAAAATGTTTAGATATGTGTATATATTTTGGCATGAAATTACTTATACCATGCCTCCTGGTTCTTGTTTTATTGAGATGTTACCAGACATCAGGTACTGTTGCATAAGATTATGGCTTTCAACTGCCAAGGTAAACATGACGCTGAAAAACACCTCGACAGCACCAATGCTTAAAATCTGTTAAGCATATTGTACCATAAACAAAGAAATATTGCAAAAACAAGGCAAGGATTAATTGAACAGGCTCAAAATGACAAGGCAAACATATCATAAAACACATTAATCATCACTTTGGTCCCATATACTTTGTAGATTTTTTTGAATTATAATCCATGAGACAGAAAAAATATATGTATCCCGCTTAGAAGCTGATTCATCATACAATGTCGGTGTCGATGGCTTTTTTTTGAACGTTTAAGCTGCAACGTTAGCTTAAATTGGCTGTGGAATCTTTTAGGTGAGTCGGATGCCCAACACCTGCTCCAGCTCTTGTCTTCTCTGCTGCACCTGAAACAAAAAAAAAAACCAGAAAGTCAGTTGCATACTAACACTACAAAACAATCTACTAAAACCTTAACATGTGCATTAGGCTCTTTACCTTGGAGTAAACATATCTGCCCACTGCCTCTGGTACCCAGGACTCCTGGTAGAACTCGGCCTGCCTCTCCTCCTCGGGGTTTCCTGTCACATCTGTCATCAGCTGGTGGAAAAAGAAATGTATCATTGAGCACGAGGAACCACAATTTCATGAATACAGAAAAGCTTTTCATTCCCAAATGCCTTAATTATGTGACTCATACACTGTTGATTTATTTTGGCAGTACTGACAGAGGGTTGATGCATTATGGATTTAATTAGTTTGTCCTGGCATGGAAGTCTGTCCATTGAAGCAAACAATGCTGTAAAATTAGATCACTATTGACTTTGCTTCGAAGCTCTGTTTTAATAATATGAGCAAAAGCAATTAAGGTCTTGCTGGATGTTAATTCGACAAGGTGACCTGGCCACAAATTACCAGTGTGTTTCAGAGCATGTTTTTAATTAAATATTAGGACAAATATGCTGGGAAATGACTCTACCCCTGAAATAATGCTCCAAAAGCTTTTTCGATTAAAACTATTCAAATTTGGGGAAGAAAACAGTTTACTTCTCAAAATATATGAAGAAAAACCAACATTTGATGGGGTTGTCAAGTATAGGTGAAGAAAGTAAACACATAGTTTGTGCAGGAAGTTAGTGGTGAATGAAAGATTTACCTTCAGATCTCTGCTTTGAGACTTGAGCCAGTCCTGGATGAAGTCCTGCGGATTATTGCTGAAGCTCAACATAAAGTCTCTCTCAGTCTTCAGCTGGTTGATGTACTCAATCGTCTCATGAATCTGCAGTGAACACAACCGGTGGAGTTTTTCACTTTTTTATTACCATTACACTGAAAGAAGTACAGGCATCTGATCAGCTGACGGGTCTTACCTTCATCTCCAGCGCAGCGATCTCCTGTTGGTTGGTCGTGGAGGACAGGAAGCTGTTCATTTGGCTCTTCAGTGGGTCATCCACCTCCACATCGATGTCATAGCACGCCGTCTTCTTCTGATCAGTGGGGTCCACGCTGCTCAGAGGAGACACAAAGACAGCAACAGATTAAAGTTGGATTGTAAATCAGGGAGGAAGAGATGACCCAAATCTTCGAGATGAGGAAATAAAAATCAGCTTTTGTTCACTCATACAGTATGAATGCACTGCGGTTAAAAAGGAAAGACTGAGCAAAAACTGAATTCTTTTGAAATATTTGAGGAGCAGACACTTAACACATGTACAAACAGAGAGAGAGGAATAAGGATCCCATACTCCCCTACCTAATCATGTGATTGATAATGATGGGGTCAGGGTGCTGCAGCAGGCCCGCCAGTTTCATGGGAATCTCGGAGAATCTCATGCGAGGACAGCCAAAGATCTGAGGAGCATTTAGTTAGAAAACAGAAGTTTCACATGCCAAAGGTCTCTCCACACACACATTTGAGGTCCTATACAGGCTACAAATTATTAAATTGACGGTATAAATGAATAATTTAGAGAAACAAATTAGGTAGTTATATGCATAGTTGTAATCCTGAAATTAATAATGCATTACCTTAAATTACAAATAATTGTAATTCCTTTAAAAATTATGTTATTTCTCTGTCTTCTCTGTGTATGAGTTACTTATTAAACTGCACATTTGATTTAAAACAAAGACATAGTGATTCATAAGCATTTTCTTCTTTCAGAGCACCACTTTGAAATCTATGCTTTAAAGTGGTGGGCTTGCATTCAGCTGCTTGGCGTAGCCTTAAACCATCCGTTACCTGTCTGAAGTATCGGTTGCAGTTGATGTACTCCTTCTCGTGACTATCCTGCAGCTTGTTGTTCTTGATGTAGAGCCAAAGAGCTTGCATAATGCTGGCCCGCGTCTGTGTGTGCACGCCCAGCAGACGAGCCAAGCGAGGGTCCAGTTTGTACTGAGGAGGCTGAAGAAAAACAAAAGTATTGGATCAAAGAGGTTGAAAAGGTAGAGAAGTCGTACAACTGTTTGCAAAATGGTGACGGAGCAAATGGGTGGTACCTGGTGATCGAGCATGAGCAGAAGGGTGCATTTCACATTCACGTCGCCGGGCCTTTTGACCTGGAAACCGTCGGTCTCCTGAGTGGTGGGCATTCTGTGCCACTGAAAGAAAACATAAAGTAAAAAGATCAGATTTTTCTCATTTACTAAAGTTTAATAAGTTAAAAAAAAAAATAGTTAAAAAGTTTAACAAGTACAAATAAATGCTCTACGGCGAAACTGGTTCAGTGTAGAGATGTGTATGATTAGTTGACTAGTTGAATTAAAGGGGACTATTGAGCCTGGTGGAGGTATGTGCTCTACCGAGTGCCATTCTTGTTTAGCAAGTTGTACAATAATCACAGTGCCTAACCTTTCAGTGGCATTTAAAATAAGATTAGATTATTGAAGAATTTGTTTCACAGATTCAATTGGTTCTTATATTGTATGCAATTGCTTTTGCTATAGTTTAAATCACGCAAAATTCAGACTGTTTTCTGGGTATTACTTTTAGATTACTAACTAAGCCACTGAGTGACATCACTAGACGCAGCTTCCTCTGGAGCCACAAAAGTCTTTATACTTTTTTTTGACATATGCAGTTGTATTCCCCAAGACCTGCGAACACACAGGTATGCTTTCATAAAACTGCCACAGAACTAGGGTTGTTCATAACCACTAATTTCCCTGATGTTTAACATAAGTTTAATCTTAGTCTAAGATTAAACTAACCTAGTTCTGTGGCAGTTTTATGAAAGCATACCTGTGTGTTCGCAGGTCTTGGGGAATACAACTGCATATGTCAAAAAAAAGTATAAAGACTTTTGTGGCTCCAGAGGAAGCTGCGTCTAGTGATGTCACTCAGTGGCTTAGTTACATTGTGGGTAATGTGGGCGCCAGGTTTTGAAAGCAGTCCACTGGTTGAACATTGCACTCCTATGACACTGCTGGACTCATTATGGACAATTTAATGACTAAAATTCATTGAGTAGAACCAGTGATGTCACCTTTTTTAACGGCACACATTCTTCTTCTTTTTAAAACCTGGTGCCTACATTGCCCATAATGCATTTCACTACTTAACAACATCACTGGAGGCACTTTATTAGATAACGTGCAGTAAAAAAACACTTTAATACACTTTAATATGTAAATTTGGTGGATGGTTCAATCATTAGGCATCTATCACTAAAACTACTTGCCTTCACCGGTTAGTTTCTGTGTGCGAGACACTCAGTTATGTAAATTGGACTCTTGACCAATGCAAAAACCTTTTCTATGTTAAATAAAAATGTCAATCTAACTGATATTTACAAAGGGCTGGTTTAACCCCCGTCTGTGGGATGATTTCAAACATAAGTCACAGTGGGTTGGACGAAACATGGTGGGATATCTTCCAGCCTCCCCCAGGATTGGTTCCAAAAGTTTGAATGATTCCAGCTGAACTTCCCTGTCTGACCAGGGCTGAGAAAAATGTTCTCAGGCTGGTGGACCAACAGCAGTCTCAGAACTTTTCGTGTTCCGTGCGTCTACAATATTGCATCAGATGCCTTTAAAATGATGTCATACCTCGACTAAGTGGTTGTCAGGTCCATAGAGCTCCTTATCGAGCTCGATCACCAGGCTTTTGAAGAAAGATGAGAACTTCTTCTTTTGCTTGCCAGGCTGGGAATACAAAAAGAGAGAGAGTGAGAACATTTCTATCCATCTATGTCTTCTTATTGTGCTGTGTCAGTCTGCGCAGCTGCATTGTTTAGCTCTGACCACATCGGGGGTGGTGAGAGCACAAAATTGTAGACAACTAGAAAAAGCTGTTTCACCCCCGCCCTCTCCCCAGGCCTGACAAAGTCTGTTTGCACAACATGACCCCCTTCACTCCTTCCCTCGCATCCCTTTTTCTTTTTCTGTTACTCCATGCAACACTCCTACGCATGCCGAAACCAATGAGCCGGGAGGGGAAAAAATAAAAATCCTCCTTCATGTGGCCCCGGATGACACAACGATTGGAGCTGAATTGATGGAGGGAGGGGAGGCATGTCAGCTCATGGTATGTAACGGCCAGTGGTTTCAATTCCTCATTTCAAAAGAGAACATGAGTGTGTGTGTGTGTGTGTGTGTGTGTGTGTGGAGTTGCGGGGTGGAGTGAGGGAGAGCTGTAAACACACATCTGGTTGCGTGGTCTGAGCCAAGGACACAGGCCAACCAGAGCTGAGTGACTGGAAGTTTTCAGAAACACAATAGCAGAGACTAAATACTGGAGTCGGACCACACTGGGCCGATGGTGCAACAGAGCAAGGAGACTCGAAAGTTAACTCAAGCGTTTGTTCACTCACTTCCTCAAGAAGTTTGCCCTCGACTCTGAGTTCCCACGAGGCCACCTTCTCCGCCTCCTCGCCCTCAGGCTTGCTGGGGGTGTACGTGTTGGAAATGTAGATCCTGAGCTTGCGTTTTTGCTGAGTCAGAGAGATGAACAAGCAGATATATCAGGAATTGAAGAACACCGAAGTCACAGAAGACTATTTAAATATATAATCCTTAATTTATTGATGAAATCGCACTCCACTTTTAATACCACTTAAATTCTCTCGATGTAAAGTTTTATATTTTATGTGCAGACGGGGGAGCCGGGAACTCTAACCAGCGACTCTCTGATTACTGGACGACCCACCCCAGCTCCCTGAGCCCCAGCAGTCTATGGATGAGTGCTTCCAAACCAAGGGGCATGTCCATTTCCAACTCTGAGGTTAAATATCCTTTTTTATAATAACATTAGCACCACAGAGGCAGGCTTGGCAGATTTTTTTCTTTGACTGAAAGTACTTAAGTGAAAATGAATACTGTACAAATATTCTCTCATTTCACACAATGACAGATAGGGATGGGAATTGAGAACCAGTTCCAAATTATAGAGCGGTTAAACAGTCTGCCCTGTTTCTACATTGTGTTTTTATCCAAAGATAATACAGCTACATTGATGCAAAAAACCTGTGTGGTCCGACTTTTTACCACACAGAAAGTTGATCAGGAATCAATAAGAGAACCTTATCAAATCCCGTTGCTACTGCAAACTGAAGATTTCCTACTTCTTTAAAACATGGAATGGCTTTTACATGATTACATGATTGTTTGTCAAAAATGTGTCTAAAAACAAAAACAGTTGGCTGTTAGATGAAGAGTTGTGACAGGCTGCACACTTACAGCTCCTCTGAAAACGACTGCAGGGGATAGTGGAAAACTACTGGAAATCAGACTGTGGTTGCAATTATTTCTGACTGACTTCTATATTAAAACAATGTGAGTTTGTTTTGCCCCTCTGTAAACGGTTTGTCTCTTGATGTATTCTGAAAAAAGAAGCAGCTCAAAGAGTGTTTGCCGTTGTATTAAACGGCCCTTTGTTGTTACCTCCAGTAACCACGGGTGTGGCCAAATTAACCCGGACTGAAATCTTAAGGATTATAATATTAAACTTGTGATGAGTCAGCCTGAATCTTAAAACATCCTTTCATTGGTTGATAATCTGAAAATCATGAAGAGATACCATAATGGGTTTCTTGATGGCTTCCTGGATCTCCATACGCTTTCGTGCGATGGTCTGATCCAGCTTCCTCTCAAAGGCCAAGAGATCCATGTAGGCCTGGGACTCTGGGACCAGGTCCCGGATCTAAGAGCCAACAGCAGGACATGAACATTAAGGGAATACAGCCAACTTGTAAGCAAACTGGGTCCATCTTAACTGTGATGCAAAACCTACTTACCCTCTGTGGGAGAACCTTGTCAGCCATCTTGCGTCTTTTTGCCCTAAATCACATAGACAAGATAAGGATAAGATAATATATACGAGATGTTCATTTGTCAAAAACATAGAAACACACATATGAATTTCTTACATTAAACACTAAATTCCCTAAAATGTAAACGATCTATTGGCTGATTAATCAAACGTGGACATTCTGTACTAAGTACAATAATATTTCATCATGAAGTATTTGGCCTTTTAGATAGTCATTAACTAATTTACATGGAATTGACTGCAAACTGACATATGCAAGATTCAGAGAAATACCTCATTCACCTCCTTTTACAATAAATCATTTGCAAAAACTGAGTGCGATAACAAGTTCTTGAGCAGTGCTCCCCGGAATGAGCACCTCAGGCTCCCACTTATCACCGCCGCAGACTTCATAAGATCTGTTTTGTTTCTTTAATTAAATTACACAGTCCCCCCTCATTATGACTAAATTTAACTCCGAGCTCTTTCATGGTAATCTAGGAAGTTGCTTCAAGCCCTGTGCCTCACTAATCCTCCATACTGAGAATGTTGTTATGAGATAAACCTTAAAAGACAAGAGCGTCATTGTGGAAGAGGCTGAACATGCTGCCCCACATCACGGCTCGCCACATTTATGAGCGTGGCATCACCGAGCAGTTTGAAGTCAAAAATACCAACTCGTGTGTGCCGCTTTGTAAGCAGAGGCTGGTCATGAGATACTCCGACCCTCGTGTCTGTGTGATCTGAGCTGTGCTTTTAACAGCACAGTAAACAGACTGCCTAGAGAAAACACATCCAGAATGAAGAGTGGTGTTGTTATACTGTTAAGAGATAAAACAGGGGAAATTACCACAGAATTCATAATGAGACTACAATGACGTGTACCGGCGGATATAATTATGTTCTTTTAGCATCTTTTTAGTGAGCAAATGTTCAAAAAAAAGAAGCCTTTACCCTTTTGTGTCCTGGATCAGGAATACCCTGAAATACCTCGTAGGAATAAACCTGCATTGTGATTAAGAGGGAAACAACACCCACTCTCATAATGAGATGTTCCTTTTATACATGACAGCCTTTTGATGATCCCTTTTCTGGAACCATTACAATCATAACAATCAAAAAAACAACAGCACTATAAAGATATCTAGCTGTTTGAACCGGCCATGCTTTCACAACAGGTATGTGTTCATGTCATCGAAAGTAAAAAAAAAAAAAAAAATGTTTTGTGTCTCAAAATGTTAAAAAAAAAAGAAGCAAATGTTGCAAGAAATGTGTGCATAAAAATGGAAAACAAAACAAATGCAGAGGGTTAAAATCCTCTCGTTATTTTTTTCCTGCTTTTCTCTGTTTGAAATGATCACAATTTGAATGTATTGTTTTTGGACTGTTGTCAAATGCAAATACTCGGAAATTCCAACTATTTTTCTCATCGGATAATCATTTCAGTAATTTTTAAAGCAAAAATATCAAACATTTGCTGGTTCCAGCTTCTTAAATGTAAAGACATGCTGTATTTCTTCTTTCTTTCTTTGTATGGTATCTATGATAATAAATGAAGATTATTTGGGTTTTGGACGGTTGGCTAGACAAATGAAGAAGCTCTAAGATTGTGATGAACATTTTTTCCGACTCTTTGACTTAATGACTAATCAATTTGTAGTTTTGCAGTTCATAATGAAATGAAATAATGAAGCCCTACAGAGATTGAACAATGAAAATAATTGTCTACTAGCTCTACTTGTATGACAGTCAAGTCAGTATCCCTGGCGGTGCTATTCCCTGATTTGGCCCCAGGCTGTCTTGGTCAATCAGCCCTGGTATTCTTCCTCTCACACAAACACTCTCACTTCTCCACAGTTTACCCTCGCCTGAGGCCTCCCAGCGCCTCTTGCTGTTGCTGTTGATGCTGATGAAGGAACCGCTTCCTTGAGGCGTCCATGCCCGGAGGCCCCATGCCTGGCCGCATGGACATGTTCCCACCACCGTAAGAGGGACCCGGCAGCTGACCCCCCATTGACCCCATGGGGCCCCCCACTCTGTTGGGTGGCATCCCCGAGCGCTGGAGAAAAGAAGGTTCATGAGAATGAAGTGAAAAGACGCTCTTCAGACCTGTGGACTTCTTCCTTTCTAGAACTGACTATGATTTCCCTTTAGATCAAATTGTGGTTTTTAAAACGAGAATGTTTGCTCTGGTAAAGATTTATCCTCCTAATGCGATGCTAGTATGATATCAAGATTAAAAGCCAAAAAAATGGGATAATCTTAACAGAGGGATAACAGAGGGATGATAAGAAGGAGGACAGGAACAGGTTTTGGAAACTATTTCTGTGATGATTAATGGATTAAATATTGTCTCCAAAGGCAAACATGCTTGGACGATCATTTTACATGATTTGCTCAAATGGTAACTGTATATCTTTGTTCTATTCACACTTTACCTAAAGTGTTTTTTGTTTATTTCATCCGTGGTTTGTTTAAAGAGGCGTATTCAGAGTAGGGTTGCGACGGCATTTCAAGGTATACTGTGGTATGAAAAGTGATGGCTATCATACGTGTATGATTGCTTATCGAAGGGATTGCATTCTATTGCATTCACGTTATTACAAAAAACATATACAATATTTTATTATTTAGTGAAATTCTAAAAGGACTTTTGTTCATCCCAAAAAAACAACAAGTTCCATTTGCATCATATCCTGGGGTCGACAAAACCAGTAATGCTTATTGTGAAATAACATGAAACTGTAGTATTTTCTGAGATGGCTATCAGAGACATACTTACTGTGTGTACCATAAATTATAATACTGGTCACAGTCAGCAGGAGGAACATTACCTCAGGCAGTGAAAATAAATTGTGCTTACATGTGCAGCAAGTTTGGAATTTTGTAAAGAGTACTTGTAAAAGTAAATGTAATTTGGTAAAAAAAAAAAAAAATACTTTAATTGTGACGTCTTATAACGAGAATCTTTATCTGGTTTTATAGTACAGTTATAGTCTGAAATAATGCAAATGGACTTGATTCACCAACATGTTCCTCCTTTACACTGCTGGTTACTTTGCTCGGGTGTATTATGTATGTGACAAACATGAGACAACTGTAATGAGACAGCATGAAGCTGCAGATGGAGGCAAAACTGAGATAACATGCAGGCTGAGCTCTGACAGATGGTGGTGATGATAAACTACTTTTGTTTTCAGGGTAACTGACAGGGCGGTGAGGGCAGCCACGTGATCTCTCTTTCACACATGCTCTAAACATTATTCTATGAGCTTCATTAAATCTAATCAAACACCAAAATATTCATAAAGGCAGCCTACATAGTGATTCATCGCAATAAACGACATTATTAAAAATGGTACACTCGATTAATTTCCTACCTTTTTTTCAAACGCGGAAGTACTGCCCACACCTTGATATGTTCAGAATAAAAGAGCTTATTCTCACTTTTTTTCTTCAACTGAATACTGTTGTTTAAACACAACTTTTAAGATGATCATGATCGCGGCCAAAGTTTAACATAAACTTGAAGAAGCCACAGTAAAGTTAACTTCAGTCAGATAGCGCTGACCTCACCTTTCACTCAGTGACAGGTTTCCATGTTTAATAGAGATAAAAATGCAGCACCGAACCAACCTGTGGGTACTGGGGAGCGCTGCTCATGCTGCGGGGGTATCCCCCCTGAGACTGAGGCATGCCTGCGATCCTCATGCCCGGAGAATGCCCAACACTCATAGGGTGCACATTCGGATTCATCGGCGGACCCGTGAAGCCTCCCCTTGATGCCATCTTCAAGATCCACACGTTGTTACAAAAAAAAAAAAGTGACAGGAACTTCAACCGGAGTTCGGTCCGACTACAAGTCTAGAAAAGCTACTGAATGAACGTCACTGGCCCAAGTGTGGAAGCAGCTAACTGGCGGGCGGCAGTGAGTTGAAGTGAGGTGGGCTCAGGTTTGACAGCAGCCACACTGTCAACAAAAAGCTAGCTAATGTTAGCTCGTTTCCTATCGGTTCAAGTTCCGGGATTTGCCTCTGCCTACAAGTGCTCGGGTTTGTTTTGGGCAGCGACTGGTGGCTGTTCTTTGTCAGCCCCTCCTATTGTTATCAAGTCACAGCATCGCTAATTACAAGCTAATTAACTGTGACGCTAATGAAAAAACATGATAACGCCCGACTTACGACAAACCCGAGAGTCTGAAGCGGCACCGAGTCTTCTTCTAACTGCCTACACACACAATGCAAGATGTTGCCTTCGAGGGTGTCGGAAATTTTTATGTAACATTATTCGTCGCACATTAACGGTTAATTTTCCACATTTAATACATTAAAACTTAACTTGTGTATTTCATTAAACCCTGGTCCTAAGACTTGACATTCAAGCTCATTCAGACTCATTTCCCTCCTTTTGCCAAATGTGTCACTACGTCCAAACTGCCTGCAATTATTAACACAACACCAGTTGAATGTATAGAAGTCGGCTGACCACAAATATCCTTTGAACTGACCAAAGTGGCACCTGTGATCCACCTACAGCCCTGCTGCCCCATCATGGAGGTTTTGTGGTCTTTTTAGTAAAAGTAAAAGTACAAATATATTCGTGTTAATACTCCCTTACAAGTAAAACGTCAGCATTCAAAATCCAGCATGGGTTAAAGTACCGTAGTATAATTCAATGTGCAGGGAAGGGAGGAGCCCTGGAGGTGACATGGATGTTTTGTTTTTTGTTTTTTTTTTATCTCGCGCGCGACTTGCTATACGGTAAGTCGCACGTTCGTGATAGTAAGTCGCGCGTGCGAGATAGTAAGTCGCACTCGCGAGATAAAAAAAATCCCCATCCATGTCATCTCCAGGGCTCTTTAGTCAACTAAATGTAGCAGAGTAAGAAGCATGACATTTAAATATCAAAGTAAAAGTCCTGTACTTAGGCCCATTTTCAGTAAATGTACTTATTTCCATCATTAGTTCTCAACCTTAGGGTTGTGGCATAAAACAAAATTTTATTCATTAGGACTAGTTTTTACATTACATTGCCTGGACCAGTGATATAATGAGTGAGTGCACATGTTCATGGTAGTCAATTTCTGCCAGTTAAAGAAAAAATAAATAAAAAATAAGATGGAAACTAAGCTTGATGAAAAAAATGATGTGGTAAAAAGTCCTAATCAGTAGTCGTAATTAGGAGCTTAAAGTCAGAATTGTGAGATATAGTCATATATCTAATGAGACAAAAAGTAAAAGTTATGAAATAGTATTTTGACTTTTTAAACTATTTTAACTCAAAACTAGCTATGTTTTTTCTTCAACTGGTGTAAATGGGCTTACACACGCACAGCCACACACATGCACAGGAGTGGTCCTGAACATCAACTTGTTTCTTTTAGGCATTTGCAGCTCAAAAAGGTTGAGAATCACTGAATTAAACTACACGTCTCTCAATTTCCTGAGAATAAGATCTACAGCAGCACATTACTGATAAGAAAAAAACATTTGCAAGGATATATTGTTCTCATTATTAGAATATTCAAAACTGAATCATCACCACCCCTCTTCATTTGATCAACAGCCTCCCCTGTTGGTCATTTGTTTTTTCCTCTTAGCTACTTGACAGTTTCTTGCTCTCCAATCAAACACCCTCAAAATGTTCCAGGTGAAAACGAGGCATAACGACAGGTAACAAATCATTTATTATGCTAGACAGATGAAACAAACTGAGCCATGATAGCAGCAATTCAACTTTTGGAATATTTACACTATCACTTCACACCAAGGATACATGTAACCCTTTTACAATGTAAACACATGATACAAAGACATTTTTGAATGCTAGAAAACAAGCCGATATACCCACCAAAAGTGAAACAAAACAAACCTGCTTTCTGCAGCAAATACCTGCTTGTACAACTGACTGAACATTTTTAAAACAAGTTTCCACGGGTGAATGACAAACTTCTCTCTCTCTCTCTCTCTCTCACACACACACACACACACACTGTTATTGTAATTCAACTGGAGAACAATGAGCCTGACAGTGAATGTGAAAATAAAAAGACAAACCATTAGTAATGATTGTCTTTGACATTATTTTTTTTTTTCTTCAAAGAACGAGATTTTAAAAGGTGAGGAAATATAAGTACACCTAATGGCTAATCATTTCTGTATTTTAAAGAAACAACATACTGTACGTGCACAGTCACTCTTCACACAGCTGCCTCTGCTCAGCCAGAATCTAACTCTGTGCAGTGAAATCGTATACGGTGATATTCATTATTTTGGACTCCAGCAAAAAAAACGTCTGAAACAAAAGTAATCACACAAAAAAAGGAAAATAAAATGAGTGTTGGTACGATGATATTGTGAAAGAAAAAAAACAAACTGTCAAGTATACAGTGGGAGGTCTGGACTGCTTCTGCGGAGCAGCAAAATGCCATAAATGTCAGCTATAACATCGACGTCCATCGATTTCACAACATAAACAACCAGGGGGTGAAGTGTTATTGGTCTTCCCGTGTGTGTGTGCCTATCTGTGTGTGCATGCACACAGGATGGTAGGAGAATGTGTGTTTGTGGCCGAGTGCGTTATTGAGGGAATGCCTCGTCTTTCATCAGCATGCGCGGGCTTTCCTGGTTGTCCATGCGACGTCTGGGACCCATCATGTCTGTGGGGATAAAGAGGACGCTGGATGTCAGAGATTTACCTTGCCAGAGTATTTCATTTGTTTCATTGTTTCTCTAAACAATGTATGGCATAAAGGAGCAGATGGATATTCAAGTCTTCAAGAGACCTGAATTATACCAGTCAATCTGTATGGAGCCATATTTTCCTTTTCTTTTCAGTTGTTTCTTAGCACTTTAAGTTCCTTTCTACTCAAAGTGTTCAGGAGAATACTGCAATGCTGTTTTGTTGTGAAGCTCCAGAAATTTTTGGCGGACAATGAAAATTCACTCGACTTTCCATCCGCATTGGGGGTGAGTAGGTTATGACTTAGTTTTCATTTTCGAGTGAACTTATCATTTAATTTATTAACTGTATTGTAAGTGTAAGTATGTGTCATAAAAAAAGCTAATAATATAATAACATCCTGCCTACCAACACCGTAGGAGGATGTTTTATGTCTGATGTGATACAGGCACACTCAGTGCTCAGATTGTTTTCACATTTGGTTCAACTGTGTTTGTCATGTATGCAGATGAACAATATTAACTTTTCACTCTAATTATATTTTCATGTTACTGCTCTTTTTTTTCTTTTCTTTTTTTACATGTGTAGTGTCTTGTAAGCCAATGCAGGCTGGCCACCTTTTGTTTTATGGCACATGGGAAAAAAATACATATTTCAGACTCAGTATTTTACTGTATATTTTAAAAGCTGTAGCATTTACTGTGCATTTAGTGTTTACATCATACTTAACATTAACAAAAGCATAAAACATCTGGAATATTTTTGAGATGTTGTAATACTAATGACTTTTCTTAAAACTGAAACAGTGACAAGTATTTAATGTACACACAGTACAAACTGAAGAGATGACATCAAGACGTTTAAAGGTGCAGTGTGTAGAATTTTTTAGTTTTCTATTGGCATACATGTTACATAATACTCACAGAGAGCGGGTCCTCTTTCACAGAGTCCGCCAAGTTGCACCATCAAGTGTTTACAGTAGTTTTTCTTTTTTTTGGGGCCAACTGTTGGGTAGGGTGAGAGGTTGGGTAGTCTTGCACAGCCTGACCCATCTCGACAGAAAGATCGGGTTGCACAGAAATGCTCTGGCTTGCTTGTATTTCTTTGAACCAATCACAATCATCTTGGGCGGTGCAAAGCCCAGGATGCTGTAACAGTGCCCCTGCAAAAATAGTGTCAGGGGGAAAATTGTTTTGGTGGAGTACTTGAAGGTGTGGTGGAGGTGAGGCCTGAAATTAAAATGACTAAATCCCCGCAAAAGAAAAAAGGCAACAGCTGCTAGCTTGTTCATACCATTAGCAACCAGGTTAGCGTTAGCTTAACTTTACATTTTCAGCATGTAGGTTGCTGGTTCCAGGAGCAAAGTGCATTTTGAAAACACTAACATGCAGTTAGCAGAAGGGAGGAGAATGGCTGGCGTATACTAACAGTCTACATCCGATAACTCAGACTAGTTTAGGGGTATTCAGTTGGTCGCCATCTACAACCTCGCTGCGAGGTTGATCCTTCACACTGGAGCTTTAAGCACTCATTTCCACTTACTGTTCTTATGCTTGAATGATTTGGATCTTCTGGGCGAGTTTGGATTCTGAGGTGGAAAAAGAAAGAGCATATTTTGAGTTAAGTGCACAAATCAGACACAAAAAAACAGAATAATAAGTGATGGGGGATAATGAAAATGTTGAACGCTCCCCGAGATTGTTATAATAATCATTCGGGTTTGTGAAATGAAAACATAAAGTACCTTATCAGATTTCCTTTTCTTGGCTGTAAAAGAGAGACATACAGTTTCAGATTACATTAATCTAAGTTATGGTAAACTTCATTTGATAACGGCGAATATTCAGTGTCAATACAAAGAGGTAAAATAAATAAAGTAGCATCACTACATCACCTTTCTTTTCTGCCCCATAAGACCAGTCATTATCATTGACGTCGTCGTTATCCTCTTGGTCACTCTCCGACTTGTTGTTGGTGTTGTTACCGGTGACTATTCTGTATGAGAGGGAAGAATAAGGCATGACACACACGCACGATGACTCAGCATTACTCACTGCAAACAACAGTTGGATTATAAAACAAATGCATTCTGACCTCAGACTATTTTCTAAGATTGCTTTTACGTTTTGCAACATTTATTTTGTGAAAAATGTGGGAAGGGCGTCTTCAGTATATATAAAGCTAGAGAGTGTGATTACACCTCCTCAGCACGGACACTGTAAATGTGGACTATAATCTTAGTCCCGGGATGCATTTTTACGATTTTACAGGACAAAGAAAGAGTCCAGATCCAATTTAGCGAAGCAAATATGCTTTGAGCTTAAATTGCTTTATGGGATTTGTCGGGGTGAGCAGTTTTCCTCTCATACCTGCGGTTGGCTATGCGGCTGCTGTTGCGTCCCATCCCCAGGCATTTCTCCAGGTGAGGGGCAAAGCGTGACGCAGCAATGCTTCGGCTGCAGTTGGGACACACACACTCCTTGTTTTTCCACTGGTTGTACACCTGGCCAAACACATCCAAGCCCGGCTGGTCCACAATTTCTGGAAAATGACGGGGGAACAGTTAGAGAGTCTTGGTATACAGAGATTTTATTGCCTGGATGTGCCTTTCTCTATTATATAGAGTCATTGAACGAACAGATGATTTGATTTGACACTACCCTGAGGGAATGAAGTGTTGGCTGCTTTGTTTCACTAGAGAGACAGAAAAGACCCAGCGCTCACCAAAGTCCCTCATGCTTTCTTGGTCCGTGTCATCCAGGAAAAAATAGCCCTGCTTGACGGCCCGGTGGACCTCGAAGCAAAGACCCAGGCATGCATCCTCCACCAGGTCAGACAGGATGTCCTGAGCTAGGCCCTGGCAGGGAAGGGGGGAAACAAGCAGACAGTCAGCCCTCTTGTCTGCAGATACAATATGCACTCCCCAAAGCCATTTGTACTGTTCTCATCCTGTGGCCTTGCTCTGCTGTTACCTCCAGCTTGCTGTTGTCCAGGCTGGACATTGAAACCTCCTCCATTTTCATTTGCCAGAACTACCAGATGAGCCGACACTGCTGTGGTCATGCTGTAGCGCAGCAAGCATCGGCCAAAACAACAGGGCTGCAGCAGGAGGGAGAGCACACAGTTAGCCAAACAGCGGCACCACGGTCCCGTTTAACCAAATGAATGTAAATCTGCGGCGGACACTTGACGCCTCTCTCAATGTGATGCAGTTACTCACAACTGCACGTTGAACACTGCCGGGGGGGAGACGCTTCCCACGTTTATAACCTGCCAATAACACAAAAAACACAAGAACATGGCGTTAGCTCGCTTTTTAAAAACAGCAGCCTGGCGCCCCGAGCTTTGCTGTCTAATGAGAGTAGCTTAGCCAAAAGCTTTGGTGAAGAAAACAAAGAGCGTGGCTATGAATAGGCTGGAGGAACTGAACATGCCAGGAGGGTTACAAGAGAGGCGGTATCCTTCTCACCAGACCTCCAGGTTAGCTACGGCTAAAGCTAAGAGCTAAACATGTCAAAGGTAGAGGCTAGGTTGAGTCAATACGAACAATGTTAACGCATTTGTAGGTGACTGAATGGGCTGAATTATTACATTTGAGTACAGCGAGGCTCGTCCGCGAACCCAACACCGCTGCTGCACTGCGGCTGTTCGCCTCTCAACCCCTCGTACAAACCCCGAAGACGACAAAAAACACCCCTGTGTCCAAGTATACAGCCAATCCGCGAGAAACGCCGCAATCACGGCTAAGCAAATCGCTAATTGTTTTTATTTACCTATTTCGGCAGGCATCCATCTTTACATCACAGAGATCAGGCAGGAGCAATCGATCGACGCACGGGTTTCCACCGAGCGCTTCCTTTGCAGCAGTGCCGGGGCTTCTTCTCTCGGTCAGCTCCAGCGGAGCGTGTTTCACCCGGGACAGCATGTGACTGCGTGTTAACACCCCGTGCAATCAGGGGTTAACCTGGCCTTTTGTTTGGCTTTGAAGTGGTCATCATAAACCAAAGTATTTGTTTAATAAGAATCCTGGTCTGGTTAGTGTGGAAGCCCGACTGAGACAAAAAGAAAAGAGAGAAGAAAAAACTAAGATTGATGACAAAATATTCCCTCAGTGAGTGAAAATGAGATGAAAATAATGATTAAAAAAATATCTCACAGGCAGAAATAAAAAGTGGAAATGGTGAAATTCAAAGTTATAATTATAAGATCTAAATTAAAATGACAAAAGTCATTATGATAACATGTGTTTTTAAATTGTATCCTATAATAGACTTTTTATCATGTAATTCAAACTTTCTGAATCCCAGAATTATTATTTTTCATCTCATAATTACCATTGTCATCCTGGTCATGCTTCTTCTTAGTGTTATTTCATGGGCAACTGGACTCTGTAAGGACACTCCCAGTGTTTAAAGCCTGCTACTCCGTTCCAGTTAGTTCAAACTGAAGAAGCCTCTTGGATGAGGTGAAACATCTTCCAAGTAACTGAAACAAGTCCAACTGCCTTTTCTATGGCACTTAGAACTCAGAGATACTTTCAGTATGACTATGGAAATCTTTTCACATTTCCTTTACCTGGCAGAAATGGGCTTCCCATACCTTTGTTCCTTGTGCACAAGACAACACAAAATGAATCACATCTTTAAATAACAACTTTATTAGAAATATCTCTTATTTTTCTGGGATTTACCAATAAAATGTACAATTGTTGGAGACAATAAAAAAGATAAATTAAAACAATAAAAAAAAAAAGCAGTTGGTAAATTCGTAAATTTTGTCACAAGTAAAAGAAAATAGAGGAGTAATGACACAGTACAGTGTTTTTGCAGACTCTCTTCACAAAGATGACTTATAGATGTCCACAGATGCATTATGTTGAGTTAAAAGTCATATGAATCTGTTTGGGGGCTCATATCAACACCACACTTGTGTGTGCATTACAAGCTTTATTCCAGTGGCACATTATAAAATAGACCCAGTTTTGCTGCGTCATAATTTGATTGAAAACGCAGCATTCAAACATAACAAAGGTCCTATCACAGGATTTTAACATTTTTGTATTTAGAAATTTCTAAAAAAAAATATCTTTAACTAGGTTAAACTCAACCACCGGATTGATTTTTCATCGTCTCAAATCCAGAATCCAGCTCTGAACTTGATGTTTTTATGTGTGTGTGTGTGTGTTGTTCTACTGTCCGTCTCATTAACATCTAATAGATGTCAAATATGACAGGCTCTTTGTTGTATTCTTCTTTCTCCTCCTCATCCACCTCCTCCTGTGGAACAGTTGAGATTTAAAACTGGTAGGTGCGTAGTTGCAGAAGTGAAAAGAAAAATGCTTTAGTGTTCAAACCTCTTCCAAGTTGTTCTCTGGATCATCACGGTTGCTGATCTCAAGTTCTTCATCTTCTGAATCCTGTGTGCCAGAATAATACATGTAGGACTGAAAATATAGCTTTATAACCCAGCAGGGTTGAATGTGTGCAGCATGTACAGTATTTTCTTTTTTCAATCAATGCATCATGAACATAAGTATTTATGTTGCTATGATTGATTCCTAGTATTTCTTTTGGACATAAATTATAGAGCTACCCCACAACATGACTTTACTGACTTTGTACAGCTGACTACATATCACTTAGCATAAATCTAGTGAATGAAAAAAGTAGTCATGAATCATTTCAGCCAACTTTTGAACTCATCACATCATAAATGTATGTGTCAGATGATTGTATTGTATTGTGTGCTTGCTGTATGAACACTTCAACTTACTGATGGTCTGTACACGATTTCTTGCCTCTCTATACTTTTCCTCTTGAGGCTTTTGGGATTCAGATATCGACGTTTCTGCAAAAATAAGTATATTATGAATGTAAGAAAAACAATCTGAGAATATAAGTTAAAGGAAAGAAACAAAGGGGAGCTTGAAGGTTTTGTAAATGCTTACACTGGGGTTACATTCCCAGTAGTTGTCCTGCTCCTCTGGCGTCAATGTCTGAAGAATGTAAAATATGTCAGATTTTAAAGATCTTTCAGTTTTAAGTTACAATGGTTTAGAGTTAAAGGGAAAAGGAAAATTCTTTATACCTTCAACCACTTTTGCAGCTTCTTCGAGTATTTTTCAAGTTTTTTATTTACTTTGCCTTTGTAGCGCAACTTCTCCTGGGTGGAGAGCTCATTCCACATTTGGTTGACCTTTCTGAAGCGCTCCCTTGCATTTGGCAATTTCTCCCTCATAAGTTCCATCTGATCTTGACAGAAAATGACATTACCAGATCTGCGAGTAAAGAAAAAGTTCAGTCAGCAGTTTGTCTTCAGATAGTCAACTGTGGATTTAATCTGTTGCAAGTTTTTTTAGGCCGGCAACTAACAATTATTATCATTAACAGTTAATTTTGTTTTTGTTTTTTATGATTAATAATGTCCAAAATAATCCTGGGTTTAGTAAAGGCACAAATGTTGTGTGGTGACTTGCTCACCGAGATGGCATCTTGGGCTCTCCTGGAAGTCTATTAATAAGATGACTTCGTCTATTAACCTGCATATTGATAAAAAAAACAAAAACGCTGCTGTTAATATTAGACACAGTGAAGTAGAGACATAAAAAAAAGAAACGATAGCTGGAATAGTTTGAATCAAATTAAATAAAAGTTCCCCAAATGTGTTACTTTCTCACCATTGCGACTTTGATGCCATGTTCATTTAGAATTCTCCGTTTCTCCTCCTCACTGAATGACTGAGGAACATAAACACCATCATCATACAAAGTCTGTCAGCATCAGCTCAATGCTGCACCTACAGTCTTGTAATGTACTCACCTTTACATATTTATTCAGCGCTTTCATGTACTTCCTCTGCAACTGCAATGAATTATCAGTGTTAATTTGGATTCAAATTATTTTCACTGTTACCCTACATGATGATCATGATTTCAGATGTTATTTTGTAGCACTTTCTTTATAAACAGTCTGTGTGTGTGCCATTACCCTAGTGTGCCGTATGCTGTACTCGTCCTTTTCTCTCTTAGTCAGAGCTTTCCACCGTTCAGCCCACACACTCATGTAAGTACGGCTTGAGAGGCCCGCCATCGATGGCAATTGCTCTTGGCAAAATATGCTATAGCCATTGCTGATGAAAGACAGAGACACACACTCAGCTGCCAGTGAATTAACTGCTCGCTTGGTTTAGCTCATTGTAAGGTTGTCCCGAATACCCTTTTTGGAGGAATTACCGAAAAAAGCTTTGACACCGGGGATGGGGCCGCAACACAAGCTGTCAAATGTGCAGTCATTGTTTACCTACAGTGTATACTTTACCATTATTGTTATTATGAGTCTAATGAGAGATGTGAACAAAAAGGAGACATCAGCTACTGTCCCCGCCTCCAAAGTCTGAAAGGTCAAGGTGGCAAGTGACCAAGTGTTGAGCAGTTGGGAGGGTGGAGGTTAGAGCATGTGCTTATCTCACCTCATGCTCACAGGACCGCATTTGTGTACAAGGAGCAGAAAGACCCAATCCAGCATTTTCAATGGTATCTGAGCAACACTAGCGGTAAATCTTCAGAGGTTTTGAGTGGGCCCTAGTTCATGTATCTGAAGCTAAATCCTAAAAAGTGCAGACTATTTAAGTCCGTAGTAAGGCTTCCTGTTGCTTTTATATCGCTCGTCATGGTTGAAACTAAAAAGAAAGGTTACAAAAACATCTTTGCCAAATTTGAAAGAGGAACATGAAGATCTATATTTAAGTTTTTAAAGCATCACCACCTGCTGACTTTGCAATGGGAATACACATTGCATTTATCATCCTCTGACCTGGTGGCAGAGACAATTATTCTTCATCCTCTTAGATTAACTTTCACAATAAAACCTTAATCCAAAAAAATATATATGATAAAAGCAGTCAAACAGATGCAAACAGCTGATTAACAAACGTGTGTGCGTGTGTGTCTTACAGAGGAGGCTTGGGAGGCAGGCCTGCTGCATCTTCAGGCTGTTCACCCTGCTTTACAGAGGTCACACAACAAGTTAAAGATAATTAATATTTTGAAACCTTGCCAGCAGTTAAATGTACCCTTTAAATATTTACTCTTATATGAACTACATTAAATCACATTATTATCATATCAATTGGTGCTTATCTTAAAAATGAGAAACAGTTCATGACCAGGACAGGCTGATGTGACTTACATTCGGGCTGACTGTAGAGACTCTCTTCCTCTTCTGGGGGGTGCTCTTCTTCTGTTGGACTAGTACGGGATGTTGTTTTCTGAAAAAGAAAAACACAGTTTGAATTTTTTTTTTTTCCCCAACGAAATCCACCACATGAACTGGGGGATCCTGGGTAAATTGTTATGGCATGACCCATTTATGAATTTACTACCTGAACACCTTCATCTTTCTTTTGTGTTCTTCACTTGCAAGACGGTATTTCTCCACATACTGAGCCTGAAAAAAGCCAGTAATTCATCATTTGAAATGTGATACCTCGGGCGCAACAAAATGAGACGACTGTCACTAGCCCCTTTCACACAGAGAAGCCGCATTATCACTGCAGCGGCGGTTCGCCAATTCTCTGCTGTTGGTCGTTAACACAGAGCCAAGCAGCGCTGGTGTAAAGACAAACCGCTGTGTAATTCACACAGAAAGCCAGTGATGACGTCTGTGTGTTTTTAAGGTGTTTCCCCTGTGTCCCCCCCTGTCAATCTAAACCCGCGGACAGTTTATAATCATATGGATGCTATTATAATGTGTTGCGATTGAGATCCCGACACAACAAACATCCTGGGAAGTGTCAAAGTTATGTTTTTCGCTCTAAATGACATAATTACATAATCACCATCAGTAAACTGGACGCTGTCCAACTGTCACTTGCGGGGTCGGAGGCTGTTTTCTGGGGGAAAGTTCACTGACGTCTCCGTCTCGAGGGCTGACCGTCACAGTGTTTCCAACACAAACACTTTGTGTGTTTTGCCGGTGACAGATGCTGTTTGTCGGACAGAAATGTGATGAAGAGTCGGTAGGACAGGCGGGAGGAAAGACACTTCTCCACATATATCTGCGGTATTTTTTTCTTTATATGAGCTTGCAGAGACAGTCACTACGCTACTTTTGTTTGGTCATGTAACGTTGCTCTTTATTTAGTTGAGTGAAGGACCTGTGTAGTTAACAAGTCGTACAATCGACACACCCTCGATACTCGCAGCCGGCTTATCCATTCACACTGGTTCGGTTCACCAATACTGCGCCTCTGATACTACCTCCAAAGGCGTATCAGCGCTGGAGCGAAATTTCACCCCTCGCCGCCTCCGAGACATTCACACAGAGGCGGAGAATTAGCGCAGGACCACACATCTAAACGGCAGTGTGAATGGGGCTGACTGTACCTTCCCTTCATCTGGGAGCATCCGGTACGTCTTGGTCATTAACTTGAAAAGCTGTTGGCTCGTCATCTTCGGGTGCTGCTGTTTAAACTCGGCCCGTTTCTCCTCATAAAAAATCGCCGTTGGTGGTCGAGGTTTCATTGGGTACTCTGGGTGGCTCTGCAGAAAAAATGTTCAGTCAGCAATTTACCGAGATCTGTAAGGCGGCTGTAGCTCAGTGGGTAGAGCAGTCCACTAGTAATCAGAAGGTTGCTGGTTCGAATTCTGTCAAAGTATCCTTGAGCAAGATACTGAACCCCCAAATTGCTCTTGATGCAGTTGGCACCTTGCGGGGCGGCCTCTGCCATCAGTAAGGGCCCTGTGATGAGCTTGTACCCTGCAGGTGTACCCTGCATTCGCTGATAAAGCGGCTACAGACGATGAATGAATGAATTAATGATCCATCTTTGGGGTGCAAGTGATAGCCACACAGAGCGCACGAATGATCAACAAAGCAATACTCCTCACAATGCTCTGCTTCACATCAATAGCTGTGGTCTGATGAGTTGTTGTTTTGCTGGATATTTGTAGTAATCATTCATTTTCACTGAAAAAACTATTAAAATCATGTTTTCTGGAGAATATTTGTAGGTCAGGACATCTCTGCAGCACAACAGTATCATACTGTTTTGTCACATTTTTTATTACAAATCTGCAGCTTCTGCCATTTGCAAATTGGACCCTAATTCTGCCAATATTTCAAGCAATTATTCATTCCTTGCAGACAACAATTTCGCACCATTAAGCTTTTTTTGTGCTGTGCGTACCTTCTTGTTCAGGACAGGATAAGCAATGACTTCTTCAGCTTCATCGATGAGCTCTGCGAGGGTCCGCAACTTGCGCATCTGAGCCAGAACAAAAAGGAGATTTCACAACTAGGAAGTAGGAATATTTTGAAATGGTAAAATTGCAGTTTCTTGTGTTTCTCTATCATGGAAGAAATATTTGAAAAATCTGCCAATCTTTTCTATATAAAAAAAAAAAAAAAAAAAAAAATTCAGTTAGTAATGGAAGTTGTCAAATGAATGTAGTGGAGTTTGGGTATAAGGTAGCAGAAAATAAAAATGCCAAGAAATGTACCTCAAATTGTGCTTACTTATATTCCATCACCAGCTGTTCTAAAACTTAACATCCATATTCGCTATTTTAATGCAAATGAATCAGTCCCCTTGATTACATATAATCAGCCTTGTAAAAAAAACAAAAACATATTGGTTGATCTCTAACTAATACCAACACGCAATAATACTTTTATTTGGGGATTCTTGATTTGCGTGTGCTTTGTGACAAGAGAATGCCTCACTGTGTCAAAACTGACTTCAGCTTAGACTGTCAAATCTGAATTAAGGCACCAGAATGATTATAAAAAGCGTTCTGGTATCAAATTCAAAGTGATCAACTGCAATCAACTGTTTTAAAGACAAATGTATCATCTCCATCTACTAAAGTATATCATGCGATATGATTAAAACGGTGAATTTGTCTATTGACAGTTGAAAGTTTAGGAGTTTAAAGCTGTTGATCACCTTCTGCAAAATCTTTCTCCACTTGTTTTGGCATGCTTCAGGAGAAAAAGGGGGGAAAGCCACCTTTTTCCAGTCCACAGCTTTCAGTCCAGTGGGGTACGCGATATGTCTGTAATCCTCTGGGTAGCTTGTTTTCATTGCAGCGAGAAGCTTCTGGATGTTTTCCTTGGTCCACTCTGTAGACTCATCTATGTGTGTAGACTCATCTACGTGTGTAGACTCATCTAGATCTGTGGACTCATCTGGGTTTACAGATTGGGTGTAAGGACAGGAAAGACGGACAATAATCAGTCAATGAAAATACATCACAGTTACCTTTTCAGTAATTCTTGTGATTGAATGCGTTTAATATTAGACATCAATTAAAACAAAATAAAAGAATGCAAAGAATTTTAGTTTTGATTAAATTGTACTCACCAGATTCCTCAGGCTCTGTAACCCTGACACTACCCCTATTTCCACTCATTTTCCCGATAAAACGTGTATCCTGCAGAAGTCTTGTGATAACTATGCTGGATGCAAAATTGGCAGAACTTCAGGACTCGCGAGAGTATATCGGAAACGCAACATTAGCTAGTTAGCTAGCTTATTTAGATCACTTAGAGTTTATTTGCCAACACATAAACAAAGACCGAGCGATATCTAACCTAACGCTTTATTTATCAACTCCCGTATTAACCATAATATTCATTAACAGAACAAAAAAGCTACAAAACCCGAGTTTTTAGCCAACAACATGCGAACGGACTCCCTCCATGGAACCATGTGTGGTAGGCGGGTGGCTGTGGAGAGAGCAACCAATCATGAACGAGAAAATACGAACGTCATCCAAAACAGACAGAAAACAGCCAATGAGGTAACACTTCTTCTTCTTCGTCTTCAGAGAGCAGCGTTGAGGTTTAACGGCGCCATCTCGTGAACCGGAGGGTGTTGAACCATGGCACTGACTCTTGATTATTTATAGAAAACACATATTATATTTAAAAAAAAAATGTATGTTAAAAAATATGCTAAACCCTATTCTCTTCTTTTTCGTATTCCTTCATTGTCTGGACATTATTGTATTCCAATTTTACATTAGATAAATATGCTACGTAAAGATTATATTGATTTAGGGGCCAAAGTTGAGACCCAGTGATTTTTGGGGGTGTCCCAAGCATGTTGTTCATGAATGTGCCAGCAGTACAGTGAGGAGTAATCAATCAATCAGTCAATCACTGATACAGACAAAAAAATAGGAAAGAAGATCTGCTTTCTTTCATCCTAATCTACGGAAGCCCTAAACGGCCATGCATTCATATATTTTATTTCATCCGTTTTCCCGTGATAACGGGATAATTTTCTCGAGATCTCGTGATAACGAAACTTTGTTTTCCCGAGATAACGCGTTAATTAATTCGAGATCTCGAGAAAACAAAACGATAGTGTAGTATCTTAAATCATTGCAGGAAACATCATTCAGTGTAGCAATGTCAGAGGAGCAGGTGCATATCGATCACTGAGTCACATATCTTTTCAATCAAGGTCTGACAGGCTGAAATAGCATTATGCCTCGCTATCACAGATAATATACACATTAATGTGCGTAATCTAAGAAGAAGATTAGCAAGGCTTCAGCTATATCAGCGGCGCAATCTAAGTGAGCCTGATGTGGTCGTTGTAGCATCTCCGGCTGAATGATGGTCAGACTCTCTAACTGATGGTGTTTATTACAGGAACCATGTACACTCGAACACACCTTCGGACCATCATAAGAGCTTGTGCCCTTTATCAGCCAGGCGCTAAGTAAATCATTTTCATCACGTTCAGCAAAGATCATGCAGGCACACTTCAACACGCAGACACACACAATTCACAGCGAGACGCTTTCAAAATAAAAGTCCCGCATTTAGCCTCTAATATAATTCATGAAATAATAACCTGACTTAAAAGAATATCAGTAAACTAAATGAAAACAATTATAATTATAAACAATTATCACATTAAAGGCCATTACA
>OMLP01015582.1:0-19162 GCA_900302685.1 Spondyliosoma cantharus | reverse complement strand
AATCTGCTCCCTGAATCGCTCTGCCCCTGCTCCGATTGCTCCAGCCCTCCGTTGCTAGGCGACACCGTGACGGAGGAGGGGCTGAGAGAGCCAGAGCGAGCGAGAGAGCAATAGGAGGAGGAGGAGGAGTGAGCTGGGTGGAAGCGCTACCAAATGGCCATCCGCTGTGCAGAAACAACAGGCTTCTCTCTGAGTGTGTTCCAGAGAGCTGGCGCTTTTCACCCGCCCTAAGTTTCCCCCTCGGCGGCTAACAGAGCGCCATTGTGAGGCTGGAGAGGAGTCATATAAAAGGAGGAGGAGAACGAGAAAGATTTATTCAATGGGCCATTGTTGTTCGTGCGCACTTCCTGCTCAAGAGTTGATTGTTGGGAGTTGTAAAACTGGTTAAGATAATTCAGACATATGCACGAAGATGGTATCGTGGTGACAAACAGAGTGCTGGCTCACGCATTGGAACATAATTCCTGCTAAATGTCATTCCATGAAAACACTGACGCAAGACCGGCCAACAGCATACAAAGCCACTTTCACTCAATATGGAGTCATTATAGTTGACTCGTTGTTTGAAGCTGACCTTTCAGAGCCTGATGTGTATAAACCCAGAGGGCCGAGGATAGTCGGTCGGCTTGCCGAAAACCAAAGGCTAAAAACACTGCCGTCTGTTATGAAATAGCTGCAAGTAATAAGATTGGCTACAGGGCGCTGAGAGGAAATCACAACATGCTTGAAGTAGAGAGGGTGAGACCGCACTGACAGACTAAACTACCCACATCCTCTCTGCACTGACACCAAACATAAAGATAAACATCTATGTCTATGTCCTAGACATAATGAAATGTATGTCGAAGATGTTAATGGATATACACCCTTTGATTAGAAGCTCCTCTTAAAGCCCCCAAAAATACTTTTCAGGAGCTTTAAGCTGACAGACCACAAGGCCTGTTTTTATATTTGCCCAATAACATGAACATATTCTGCCAACTTTTAACATCCTCTGCTTCCTTTGGCTTGCACTGACACAAAAGGTGACAGGAAATTCCAGCACACACCCATCCTGCCTGCTATTTAGTTTCTAAACAACCCTAAAAAGCATTGCTGGCACTTCACCATAATGGTGATAAATGCACTGTTGACACTAAATCTTTGGGTGTAGCAAACAGAGCCCCACACCCCTGCTGAAGTAAAGCAGCTCATCCTGACTCTGATAATCTACAGCCTGCAGCAGGGGATGTTGTGTTTCATCTGCCTGTGGGGTTTTCTGGTCGGGTGGTGCATCTCAGGTCTGTAGGCTTGTGTTCAACCACTGGGGGGCCGCCACTCTCTCCTCTCCCTCGTCGTCCTCCCTTCCTCCCTCCCCCTCCCACCCTGGTGTTCTCGGCGGCCCGCTCCAGTCATCCATCAGCTGAAGACACAGCCGGAGATAAGCCGCGGCACAGCGCAGCTGGCTGAGGAATAAACCTGCCGCCCCGCAGCAGTCATAGATCAGCCTCTGTGTCTCTGACATGGCGACACGCAGCACGACCACCGCTGCTGCTGCCTCAGATTGTTTATATGGCACCTCCTGTTGGTCGATGCATTATTAGCAAGCACCCTTTTCTCTCTCTCTCTCGTTCTTTTCTTTTTTTTATTTTTACACAATCATGGGTGACTAGATTTGAGGAGACGATTTCATTTTGTCAATCCTCGAGGGCAAGAACCCTCTGATGCCCCAAGTGTGCAGTCAGGGCGCGTACAAAGGAATTAATGTGATGATGCAATTTTGACCTTACTTCGTAATTTATTGAGACACTACTGAATAAATAACTTTAAGAGTAAAATCAATTCATTTGATGCTCTTGAGAGCATTCAAATGAATTTACTAAATAAATATTTATTTTTTATGCCTCAGGAGAGAGATATCCTGTATCTTTATGTAAGTCCATTATTTAGTTTTTTTTTTTACATGTAGTTTTATGTTACATGATTTATTGTAATAATAAATGAGGTAGCTTGGTTGGGTGCAGAGATATTATATATATATATATATATATATATATATTTTTTTTTTTTTTAAGACTTTCTGACATATAGTCCTGTTTAAACAAACCTCTGTTAAACATAAGACAGTGGAGGTGAATTATGAGACACAATGACATCTTTACTGTATGATAACACATTTCTTTACCTTTTTTAAAAAAAAACATTTTTAATATTTTAAACACTTTTATTTATTCATTTCGACACTGTGTGTTTTGTGTTATTGCTTCATCTTCTCTTAATGGGGGCTTCTTTCTGTTTGGCTTGACTGCTTATCATTTGTCTTTGTGCATTTCCTGATATTGCTCTCAGGCAAAGCACTTTTTAAATTCTGTTTTAAAAACTGCTACATAAATAAAGTCATTATAAAAATAAATACTATAAAGTCTATAGTGACTTATACTTATAATATAATACAATATGATATACACTTATAATATACTTATAATACTTTTCTACAACAAAAAAAGCAATGTCCGTGTTCTCATTAGCTTTTATAACTTCCTTATACTGTCTGTCCGACCAATAAACATGGTAAATATCAACAATATTTCCCAAACCTGGATTTGCCACTTTAACAACACGCAACTTATCTCTTAACATGGAGCACGCACATTTTAATCAAAAACACTCAAATGTACTTCCCCATACCATGTCAACAGTGGCCACCTGCAGCCCGACATTCAGTCAACATTAACTGTGCCTTTAGTAACAATTAGTAATAGGAGATTTCTGTTCTACAACATAGATGTAGACAACCATATCCTGACAGCTAATTGTGGTTTCACACTTTAAAACAAGTGGTGATTTATACAGGAGACCTACTCAGCCCTGGACCACCTCTTCTGTTTCACAACAGCGGAGAAACAGAAGGGAACAACCTGTGTGCTCTTCACTTGAAGTGCTTTCTGCTCCTGGTTTAAAAAGAGATTGTTTTTGCTGTGGAGATTATCCCACAATAAAAAAAGGATGAGAAGAGAGCTGTGTGTGTGTGTGTGTGTGTGTGTGTGTGTGTGTGGGCAGTGAGGACTGATCTGGCTTCTGATAAAACACACATAAAGAAGTCTTGTAGTGGGATTGCCTCTCTCAGCGGAGGACTCCTTGACTGTCTGAAATGCTTCAACCACCAATAATAACAGTAATTATATTAGCAATTACATTTTCCTTTTCCTTGGTGGTTAAATCAACCGCTCCTTTACCCTCAGCACTCAACAGCCTGCAGGGTATATAAGCAGGAACAGAAAAGTAGATGATGCTGGTGAAATATTTAGAGTTTTATATTTATTTTATGATGTTTGAGATTTCTCTTTGGTGAAATCTGTATTCATCACCTTTGAGCAGTGATGGATTTTCAGTTTGCGAAAGTTGTACAAATAGTCTCACAGTGAAAGATTGTTCAGGGGTTGACTGTAACAAATCTTACTGAAGTGAAAGGATTTTCTGTGCCAGCCAGGAGAGAATAAAATCAAACAAAAACTGTGTATCAATGAAACAGCTAACAAATGATCATGGCAGCAGTGTCATCTTCCTGTGTGATGTGTGCAGGGAGAAATTATAAATATTATTCTGTAGTAACAGAGTTGAGACGAGGTCTAGGACTGTGTGGCAGCAGCTGCATGAGGAGAGACAAGAGGTGGGGTAAGAGAGGCAAGAGAAGTCAAAGGGGGGAGGGGAGGGTGACAAGTGACCCTGCAGACAGGCTGATTCTGTCATTCCAGCGGTCCCGCTGTCACTTTTATTCACATCTCCAAAAGAATGCAGGGCTGGCTTGAAAAAAGAGCAGGCAGGAATAATGAAGCCCGTCCTGGAGGGGGGATGAGATGGAAGAGGGGGGAGGAGAAGGAGAGCGAGAGCGAGGGGGTGTTAAATAAATAAAGAGCAGCAGGACTGATTTCTCCGAGTGTGTCAAGGTTGGAGCTACATTTACACCTGTCCCTCAAGGCTGCAGGGCTGAAAAGGCACAACTGGTGCTCAGATCAGTGGGAGCCGTGTCCTCGGTCAGCTAGAGTCAAGATGCTGCTTCCTGCAGGCTGTGGACACTGTGGGGCAGGTGGAGCACAAATGGCTGCCTCCACCCGCAGACACAAAACACTACGAACTAGACTCCCTGACAGCTCCTCCACTTCACTTACATAATGCTGTCTGAACATGATGAAACTCGGCTGTGAATCAGTGGTTGCCTTGACCGAGGTGATACAATACATTAAGCTGACGAAGGATTCAAGGCAGAACAAAACTGCAATAAAATGCAATCCGATGTTTAGAAGAAATACCAAATTTGACACAATGACATCTACATATTGTGTTGACATGTGATCAATTCCAACATATTTTAAAAATTCTAATTCATAACGATCATCATTTAAATGACTCAACATCAAATCATAAAATCCTGAGGTCGATCTTTTTTTATATGCCTTTTCTGTAGGAGAAAAAATTATATTCAAACATCAATAACAATATCCAATTTAGTTGGTTATAGGCAGATTCTGACTAATATATTGGCCTAGCTCAGCTTTCATATCAGGGGATATAGCAGCTAATAACTAATAGGAAATACCAAAATTGGTTTGAGATGATTTAGAAACAGCGTGTCCTTTACACGTTTATTTTTACGCTGAATTATGCTCTACTCGGTATACATCTTGTTCATAATTTAATAATAATAAAAATAAAAGAAATGTAAGGAATCTGCATCAAGATGATGTGTTGAAAAATCACTATTAGCATGATTTTTTGTGTCCAAATATTGATATCAACCTTAAAAATCCATTTTAAGCTGGGCTAAATTGAGCTATCATATGCTGTATACATAAGAGTATATATGGCTCTATTATTACAGATAACACTGTATTGCATTTCTTTTTCCAGTTCAAAAAGCCAAAAGTGAATTACTGAAGTGAAGACTTTATTGTCTGAATCGGGGTATTTAGCTCTTATCGTCGAGGGCCGACTGATCTGCCTTCAAGTGGTCTGTGGTAGATCTGCTGCGGTGGGCTGTGGCAGTAAAGCCTCCCCATCATCATGGCCGTACCCGACTCTGATCATCTTCGTGCAGCAGTTTAGCTTGGCGCGGGCAAGCATGCATCAATAAAGGCGAACTCGTAACCAGTCCACAAAAGGATGGCTGACTTAATTTGTTGTGATTCACTGTGGTCCTGCCGTGGGCTCTGGCTTTATTCAAATGTGCCCATCATGTTCAATTACAAGACAATTCAACCCATTCACTTCCACCGGATCTGAGCTGCTCGACAAAAGACTGCCATCACGAAACAATGTCAAAGTAGAAAAAGGGTAAATCACCCAGGAGCAGGAAAAACTAACAAAGTCATTTTAGTAGTGGAGACTTTAGTTTTTTCTAACATCTCCAGACAGATCAGTCAGTAGTGTTTGCTTTAAAGGAGAGCGGGTATACAAACATGTCTTGAATGTGTCATAAAGCATCAAGGTTTAACCGGCAGCTGTCTTTGACACCGTGTTACCCAGCTCTTTCATAGCCCTGCTACCCCTTCATGTGCTGTTTGATCAGGCTGCCATTTTCTGACTCCAGCCCTTCAACAGCTGTGCTGAAATTCACATCTAAATTCAAATGGAGGCTAACATTAACAACCCTCAGTCCTCCCCCCCCCCTTTCCAGACTTCCACGCTAAAGATTTATTCTGTGGCTGATAAACAGGATGCAGCTGCTCTCGGGCCTTAGAGGAGCTGGAAACTGACGAGTGTTTTTACTGATGTCTTGTGAGACCGGGCCAAGAAGAGGCTCGTTTTTTTTTTAACTCTCTCTCTCAACAGCTCCCTCTTAAGACCCAAACCGAGCTCTGACAGACAGCAGCGACACAAACAAGAAATAAAACCAAGAAAACTACAGAATACGCTGAAATCACAATAAAATCAATTTCTTACGCATGCTAACTTCAAGCACAATGCCTTTCAAAAATAAAAGCATGTTCTCTTACCACTTCATCCTCAGACCAGCACTTCTCGATCAGCTTGGGGACAGGCTTCTTCACCAGACGCTGGAGAGCTTTCCCTGCATCGTAGCTGCTCTCGTGAAGCTGGGGACGATCACAAAAAATATCAGCTTATAATTCTAATAATAAAACAATACATATCTATATTTAAAAAATATATATTTACGAAGGTGCCAACTTTCTTTACATGATGAAGGATGCAGAATGGTGCAGAAGGGGCATTTTGTGTGACAAAACACTTATAATGAAGTACTGTAGTGCTGTAGATGTAGATGCCCTGGTCAACAAATATTGTTCTCAAGATGTAAGATATTATGTTGCCAATGTCACACATTTTTGTATATAAAATGAAAATTGAGATGAAAAAAATCAAATCATGAATCATGTCACAGTTGTAATATCTGTCCAATTTATCACAATATGATTTTTTTTTATATTGTCAACCCTGCAATGACATCAGCTGCACTGTCACATTTTATCTGAGCTGACGATTTCAGACGGAACCTTTTTTTACCAGAGATCTGGAAGACAACCAGCCTGGAAATAAACAACGCCGTGACAAAGGCAATCACCGTGCAGCTCCAAGCCCTGTGTCACATTCAAATGGGTGAAACAGGGAACGCTGGAGCTCTTCCTCTGAGAATAAACAAGCATTGCTCATTGGAATTGCAAATAGTGAAGAAGGTCGAGAGACAATGACCTGCCCGCTATGTTAATTTTCCAGTTTATAGAGTCGGAATATAAATGCCCTGTTTATGATGATTCTAATCTTTTTCTTGTGCTTGATTCCTCTGTATTCATTATCAATGTGACGGACAAATCTCTCATTATGCCCTAATGTACTGTGAGCCTCAGAGGCTGGGTTTACTACAGGGGGCTATTCTACTGGCTCAGGGGCTTTATCATTGCCCATCACTGTGGAGCTGCATCATAGCTTAAAAAAACAAAAAAACACTATGCAGTTCAAACGCAGCGTTTTATTGTGAAACTCCGATGGACTGCCGTTTTTTCTATCTTGACCACTTCATTTCAAGTGTTTAAACTTGTTGCATGGTTACTTACAGTGTTAAGTGCATTTAATGTAGTGTCATCTCGAGAGGCTGCTAAACACCCGTCTTCTGTTGAGCCTCCGTCACACATCCCTGCAAAGGCAGCCATGCTCCTGTAGACACAACACACATGAAATCAACATTAAAAGCAACCACAGAATCACGTCTCATGTCATTTAAGAGATTAGGGCCGGGGGCATATGCCCTTCTGCCTATTTGATACGTATCACAACCACCTGGGTACTGATTCAAAATCTTTTGTTATTGGATGTAATGATTTATTGAGATTCTTGTTTGCTTTTTAAACTCGAAACCATGGGGAAAACTTCTAGAGTAGCATATCGTGAATCATGTTTCCAAAAACAATGCACATCACATGTAAGTGAGTCTTTCTGAGTTTTATTCAAAATAAAAGACTTTAGCTGTTCCAGCTAGTGCCAAAATGAATAAAAAACTGCACACAGAAAGTATGCATGTGTGTATGTGTATGTCTGTTAAAAAAAAGAATTCACTTGAAATTTCAACATAAGTATCACTAAAGAAAACTGTAGAAAAAAAGAAGAAAGGTCCTAAGAGTCACCTTAAGAGATGTATTGACAACTATTTGAAAATGACTTGTTTCAGGTACACAGACAAGTAACCACTGCTGGCGCTGTAAAACAGCTACTGACATGACTTCATGAAATCAAACAAAGTGTGACAAAATGGCAAATTTTTCAAATCGGGGGCAACTATAGTACAGGTTTATGGAAAGCTTGGTAAGAAATGTATAAACTAGATAGCTTGGTAACAAACCCATTTATTGATGGGTTATTTGACAAAAAATAAATAGGCAAATATGCTCTTAATTCAACAGTAAACATGCAAAAAATGTTGATGCTTGTGACAATTTGTTGCTGTTCCAGATCTTCTTATTCCAAGTCAACTGAATGATTTGGGTTTTTGGATTGCTCACATTGGGCTTCAGGATACTGTGTTTGGCCTTTTTCCTGAGTCCATTTCCAGATGTTCTATACATCGGATGATTTGTTAATGAGTAGAAAAAATAAGAGGCAGATTATATTATGGTAGCAGGAGCTAATGTAACAACCACCAGGGGCCCTTTTCTGCAGTGAACCTCATATCTCATAAACATGTTGTACACAAATTAACAAACATGTTTACTATACTTTGGTCAAAGCAATGTTTTGTCATCATTAAAAAGCACACGTGATGCTTTCTGTATGCTTGTGCCAAATAGAAATACAACTTTTAAAACCTTCAAAAGTGCATTATAATTCACAGTATATACACAAATACAACATAATATAAATCTCTGTAATACTGATAAGCAATCAAATATATATATAAATATGATGGTTAAATAAAGACTTGACAGAATTTCTACGACTGTCATTGTGACAGGTGGTGATTAATGGTGACAGGGCCTCTGACATCAACAGAACATAGAAACCTGTTAACACGTATCACTTTCACTGTAACAACATCTCAGGGAGCACTGATGAAGGATTTTATCCCATGACACAACACCTGATGAAGTGTAACATTAGTAAGTAGCGTTAAAATACCACTACTGAGACGACAAACATTTACAGACATTTGATGTGACTGATCTTTGGTATCAAACAGGTTCATGGATTGAGAGTGAACGCCTCGGCTGTCTTTTGATGTCCGTATATCATTAAGAGCTGAATACTCTGAAATCAATACAGTGAGTCGAAGGGACAGTTTGGTGCTACATATTTATTCTATGTAATCTTTAACCTTATGGTGATAGTGTTCCCTTGAACTGAACTATGTGTTTCTCCGGGCTCACCTTGCGGCTCTGAGGTACATGAGAAGATCACAGTCATTGACCCCCGGCATCCAGACCAGCTCCTCATTCTCGGTCACGGCCTGGCCACCAGGAGAGGGGAAAGGCTGCAGCTCTGGGAGCTTGGCCTAATTAGTTCCAGGGAGAAGGGGAAGGAGAGGGACAGATGGTGTCACACTACAAATAGACGCAAGCTTGAAGAAATATCAGCTTTCAACCCCCTGTCATCAACTCTTCACCGGGTGGCGGACGGGGCGACAAGTTACTGTCGCAATGATTCGATATCTTTACACGACACAGAACTGCAGCACTTGGATGGATTTCTATGATGAAGCACTGCAGATGAACTCAACTTTCAAGATGCTTAGTGTTTTTGTTTGTTTGGTTTATAGATGGAAACAGTGGAAACATTAATGGCTTCCTGATGTACTTTTTAGAGTCGACCAATATATCAGTCAGCTTTAATTATCGTCTGATGTTGGTAAATCACAGACATATTGGAGATCAGAGTACCTTTTTTTTTTGTCAGATTGACCATAAAACAAATTAATTAAAAAAATGTGCTACTTTGGCTCTGATGCCTGATCCTTTCTCTGTCTGCAGTCACCAAGTGACTAAGTCAGTAAAGTAAAATACCTTAAAATTGCACCTGAGTAAAGTACATGAATAAATTGTACTTATTTTGAAACTAACACTTTTATCTTTTACTTCAAATGCCTATTGGTCCCCTTAATTACTAATAATCCGTATTGGCCATGAAAAAAATGATTGTCCCATAGCATGTTTGTTGTCCAATGTGCACCCATACGATAACCTTTTCTTTATTTTTTTTTACAGAACATAAAAAACAAAGATGCTTGGTATATCATCTTAAAACGTAACTTACATTTTTTACATTTTTTATACATTTTGTACATTGCTATTTTAATATGTCTAGGTTGTTCCTTTTATTTCATTGTGTTGTAATTGTCTGTGTGTAATGCTGCTGCTACACTTTGATTTCCCAGCTTGGGATCAATAAAGTATATCTATCTATCTATCTTACCGGTGAAGTTTATGGTTTCAGTTCACTGATGTCGTTTTGGGCAGTTAAGTTTATTGTTAAACTGTAAAATATCGTGCCTTCACTTGCTAATATTGGCATCGACCCAAGAATTCAACAATCAGTTCAGCTCTAGTATTTAAACGCAAGCAAATTTGTGTGTGTATATACACAGTTATTACACGACGCAACAGTGCAGTTTCACAGGCTGGCAGATGCAAATATGACTGTAAGGCCAACTGTCATTTGAGTTTTGGGGCTGATGTACCACCTTCAGGGAGTAAAAGAAACTGGGTTAAACACATTTTTGAAGGATATTTTTAACAATAGATTTTATTTTCCGTAATGACATCAGAGCACTGAGACAGTTAACTTCACTGGGAATTTAGTAATTATAAATGACACCAGGCATTTTTTTTACTGCATTATAAAATTGAAAAAAAGTTCTCATCTTGGTGCAGATCTGACAACATATACTTCAATACCAATGAATCTGTGATATTCCAATACTGGCCAATGATATCCGACAAGTTGCACATTTTGACGAATTAGTAGATCTTATAACAGATGTGTCTTTTGTCTTAGATCTAGGTCGAACATTTTAGATGTTCTGCTTTTCATATAATCATCCAACATGAATACAGGATTGCAGTGAAGACCAAATTCGCTTGTCATTTTCAGCAGCTTCAGTTATTTTGTTGGAAACTTTGTGTTAAACCTGAACGGAAACACATTATTGTGCCACTGCACATCTTGTTTGGATTTAGTTATCTTGAGGGATGAAGCTGTGTCATGAATCAGACTAAATGGCATTTATGAGGTTGAGAGAGGAATTGTTCACCAGCTGATGGTATGCTGTAAAATTACTTACTTGGTGACTGGGTCCCACTCGGATTTCCCCTTGTGTGCTGTTTAGTCGCCTGAGAAGAGACAAAGAAAAGCAGATTGAAACACAATATTTTCTTGGCAACATTTCAAAGCTGGCTGGAAAAAAAATCCGTCAGCGTAGCGCCTGTTGAATACGCTGAACAATTGCAAAGACTATAAAGTCACAACTGGGTGTCAGAAGGGACTAAGGCTACAAAGATAATGTCAGAAAACTAACAATTCTTGACCTGGACACGATCAAATACAGTGTGGGGGGACACGAGCTGTGCTCTCTGTTGTGGAAATCTTCAAGTCAAGTGAGGAAAAAGTACATTGTTTTCTTCTGAAAAGCAAATAAAGATTTAAGGAGAATATTCTCTGCTGCATAGCGAGCTGAGCGGGGCACATTTGCAGGCCTGATATTGTGGATGCAGCAATAAAACAGAATCCCCTAAAAGAAGGATGAGGAGGAGGGGGAGCTGGCTCTGGAAATGCAGGGCGAGAGCCTCTGAAACGGCTGCCGGTACAAATGCTGGTAACCATAGCAACTGCAATTTAATAATAGTGTTCGGATCTCCAGCTGCAGTGGATTAAAGAAAATGACAAGATGTTCCTTTTGAAAAGCCATTCCCCCTGTTGCCTAGGTAACAGTGCCGATTTTCATACAGGCGAGTGTGGGGCGGCCCAGAATCTGTCAGCGTGATTTGCACCCGGAGAAGCTCACACTCCATCACGGGGACCTGGCGGAAACCTGAGAGGCCACAGCCCGTCTGGTCTCTTTACAGTCCTCCAACCGCTAAACCCAACAACAGCTACATATTCTGCTCCTTCCTAAAAGACCTCCTCCTCCTCCTCCTCCTCCTCTCAGACAGTAATCCATATACTGTCGTGAACTATGGCTGACAGAAGCACTGGCACGGACCGTGTCAGCGCGGGCCAGAAAAACAAAAAAAATGAATTTCAGCTGTGGTAAATGACCCTGGGCCTGCCAGGACCGTCTGCTGCTCCAGAACACATCGAAACACAAACACTCTCAGCAGACGACAACATTAAAGCTAGAGCGATCAGAATTTGGTCGACCATGAGAGACCAGAGCGAGGAATGGTGCTGATAAAGATAAAATATGGTCGTTGGCCCTTCAGATTGTGTTTTAAAAGGTTTCAAAACGACTTTGTAACACTTGTGGCCTACTTTAAGCAGTGTTTCCCGTGCCATTCTTTGTCTGAAAGTTGTATTATAACGAGTGAGTAACACAGATCTAGCTAGAAAAACAACTACTTTGATTTGTTATCCTTTACATCTACAGTGCTGAATGTCCGCATGAGGTCCACTAACTAAGAAAAAATGTTGAACGAATTGTGTGAGCGTGACTCTGGTCTGCGTTGCCGGCTGAGAGAAAGTTCTACAAACGCGTTCCCTGATGATGTGCAGTCGGGCCAGGTTTTGGCAGGAGGCTGAAAGGATGACAAATGAGCGCCGGCGCAGCAGAATGAGAACAAACGGTGGAGTCTTGAGGACAGCAGTGTTTTACTCAGGCAAATACCTGAGAGCAGACATTCGAGCTGGAATGCTGCACCGGTCCCTGAGAGAGGAGGCAGAATACAGATGTATCGCAGCGGGGAGCTCTCAGGAGTTTCCATAAAGGCTGCACGCACACTTGAGCAACAATATTTGGAAGGATGTGATAAAAGCAGAGCCGCGTTAATGTTAGGAATAGATCCAATAAAAATACTGATGGTGTTTGAAAAAAATAAAGGATGCTAGTGTTTTCATTTTCTGACTCTTGCTGAAGATTAAAAAGGCATCATCTCAAACTTATCTCACTTCTTGTTAATAATGGGTTAAATTTCCTCTAATAAGCTGCACAAGGCTTGCTGCCTATAAAACACACACACACACACACACACACACACGTTCACATCTAACTCAGCATTAGTACACAGTATTGTCAAATGATTACAGGCTTACTTATTAAACCCAAACAGCAACGTGACAGTCTGGTAAACTTTCTGTGTGTGAGAGCGTGCAATCAAGGGTGGCCCCGCCCCCCTCCATCAATTTCAGCCAATCGCAGCGCGAGACTGTGGCACACTGACATAATTGCAGCACGGCAAAAACAAACCCGACTCGGCGGTGTTTAGGTGGCGTGACGAGCCGCGTGGACACATGGCAGCTGATCGTCGAGGAGTGGAGGAGCCGGCGGAGCTCGATGCGCCATGTCGTCCCGGTTGTAAACAGGAGCTGCAAAATGGAGCCACGGCGGCTTTTACGCGGGTCTTAGAAGCGTCATAAAAGCATAATTAGCGAACAGATGCGTCGCAAACAGCGTGCATGCACCGGGGAGTGTGTTGATAAAGGTGTGACACATCAGCCTTTCCGTTATGGCAGCACAATAAACGCGTAACGCTCCGTTCTCCGCGATGACAGCCTGTCTGCTGCTCGATCCTCCTGCCGCCGACACAATGTGCACACGTTCGCTCTCCCCTCGTCCCCGACACAAACACAGACAACAAACATGACGACGGCGACGCAGACAGCTCACACACGCTACATGCTTGTTTTTGTCCGGACCGAACGAGACGCGCCGACAACAAGCGAGAAAGCAGCGCGAGAACATGAGCGCAGACCACCTACCTCCTGGGACTGAACAGATCGTCCATTTCTGTCATCGAGCCTTAAGGTTGGGTGCTGACACTGTGTTGTGTGAGACGCCCGTTGGATTGAACTCCCCCCTTTTTCTCTCCCACCTATTTCTAGGTGCTCAAAATGGAGAACCACGCACTCGCTCCCGGAGAGGTGTTCACTGAGCTTGTGCTGTGACCTCAGCCTGCACGTACAGCGTCGCAAGCTCGGCTCGCTCCTCCACAGACACTACTGAGCATGTGCTGCGACCTCACACCAGCGCGCACACACGCACGCAGAGAGGCAGGCGGGAGGCAGACACGCATGCACGACACGGAATTCATCTCTCCTCGTATGTCTGCGCCATAATAAACAAGAGTGAAATTGCAAAGGCTGCAGACAGCCCGCTCAGAATACCAAACGAGCGGAGCGGAGGAGGAGGGTGGCTGAGCAGCAGGGCTCTGGAGGAGGGGGTTCCCAACCGGCAACACTAAGGTGCCAATAACACGGACAGCTGTCACACACGTGAGGATCTCCGAACACCACCAATGAACAGTAACAGTGGGAGTTCATCACCAATTGAGCCTGATCATCATGTGCAATAACCAACCAGCATGTACCACAAGTCCTTTAGACAAAACATGACTGATGCAATATATATATATATCTATATCTATATAGCTATATATCTCTCTCTATATATATATAGAGAGAGATATCTAGATATCTATAGATAGATAGATGGATATCATATTCACCATTCTACTGTAGGAAAACAAGTTAGGACACTGAAATCCACTGGACAAAATGTCTGCTGGTACTCCCCATCTGTCCCAACACGATCTCACTACAATTAACACCACTCAAAATGAGTCAGGGGTTTTGGGATATGGTGCATATATGAATGTGCATGGTTGTGCAATAAAAGTCAAATGAAATGTAATGCATTCATTTGGGGGGAAATATTCACAAACACAAACAGATATGTCACAAAACAAACAAAATAATAATAAAAAAAAAAAATATCCCCAACTCATTTTGAGTAGTGTATTACAAAGGCTGTTTCCTGGGCCAGGAAACATTTCAAAAAGACTCCACTTTCTTTTGTATGTATATAGTGGTATGTATGTAGTGTTTGTGTATGCTTTCATAAAGATGGTAAATGGTCTTGCATTTTTATAGCTCTTTTTCCAGTCTACTGACAGCTCAAAGCGCTTTACAATACATTCACCCATTCATACACTGATGGTGGACGCTGCCATGCAAGGCGCCAACTGCTCATCAGGACCAATTTGGGGTTCAGTATCTTGCTCAAGGACACTTCGACATGCAACTGGGGGAGCCGGGATTCGAACCAGTGACCTTCCGATCACTAGACAACTAGACTAGACAACCCGCTCTACCCACTAAGCCACAGCCATAACCATTAATGCCACCGTATATTGCTGCAATACCGGTATTGGTAAGAATAATAATATATGTATATATATATATAATATATATGTTTTTAACACACTGGTATTGGATTGGAACTCATATTGGCCAATACTAAAAGTCGTAGTATCAGAATTGTATCAGGAAGGAAAAAATGGCATCTGCAGATCTCTACATTAAATGTATTGTAGTTTCATAAGCAGCCAGGTGAGCGGTTGTAACAAGTACATCTTATAAAAAGTCGTTTTTTTAAATAAAAACTCAATGTTTGAGCACAAGAACACCAGCATCATCACAACCCAGCTTAATGGCATTCAGTTGTCATTATTCACGTTTTCCTTCCTCAATGTGACATGTGCACTTCATCACAATCAAACAAGTGAATTTAAACACCACTGATGAGCTTCAAGTAGACTTTTTTTCCATTCTAATCTTAATTTTAACATAAAAGATCAGTAATTCAAGCTTGACATGTCATTTGACAAATACCAACAAACGCCCAAACAATTAGAAAGCCGCGGGGGTTTCCCTCGAGCTCAGTCTCCATAATTACACCATATTAGGACCATTCTTTGTGCACTGATAACATTGACAGCAGTAATGAGCAGAGAGCATCATTAGACTGTGTAACCAGAGCCAAATAAACACAAAAGCTCATAAACAATGAAACTGAAAATGAGTTGTTCATATCCTGTCCAACGAAATGCAGACATGTGAGTTGTGTTTATGCCTCTGGTTTGTTTTTTGATTTTTCTTGTTTGTTGTTGTTTGTTTAGTTGATGTTTTGTTTGTTTGTTTTGTTGATGTGATCGTGGCTCTTATGTTTCGGGGGTTTGGCTTACAAATCGTGTTCTTGTGGATTTGTAACAATATAAATCTGGGTGATGTTTTGAACGGTCACGTCAAGGTTTGTTGTGTTTTGACAACCTAATAATGACACTTGCATTTATACTACCGTTTTTCAATGGCAAAAAAAAAAAAAAAGCAAGCATCGCCTGATATCTGTATGTGATGAAAGTTTGAATTTGCCATTTGGTGCAATCAAACAATATTTATTTCTACCTTGGTTGTATTAGGTAAGTTTTCGGATATTAAGTAGTAAAAATCCAAGGCATTGGATCTGAATATATAGAACATTAAATATATAACATTACATATAGAACATGACATTAGTTCTGTTGCTTTGCATCTTTTTGCTGTGCAGGTATGGAGATAGCTTTTGACAACGCAGACAGAAAAGCCGCTGGGACGACTTTGAGCGCAACACCATCAAGGTGAGGATGTCTCTACATCTCCATTCATTGTACAATATGGGCTCAAAGTGTGTCTTTAATTGGTTTAATTTTTCACCGCCTCTCATCTGTCAATAAGATCAATGCACTGCTCACATTGGTGTGATTAATATTTGTGTGTTTTCATGGTGTAATTTCGTTCCATATTTATGTCTGATTAAACTTTTTTACTGTCCAGTTTAAAACATTCTTTAGAAGAGAAAAAAAAAGGATAAACATGTACAATTGAAGACGTCACCTTGTGAATTGAAGTAGGCATTTTTCAACCATTTCCTCACATTTAATAGACAAAAAATAATTCATTAGAGCATAAAGCATTTCTGGCCAGTAGGATGATAAATAAGGGTGGTGTTATCAGTGGAACTGAGTGGACAGAAAGCTCCTCACCTGGTCTCTGGGTTATATCCAAGGATATAGAAAAAGGAGTCGATTCGGGCTTTGAACTCCCTGGCAGCAAAAATGTCAGAGAAGTGGGAAATGTTGCATTTCCCCCTGTAAGAAAGAAGACAGGCTTTATTAGACAACAACAACAACTACATGACAAAGTCATAGCCTAGCAGGAGCACACGTTGCCCTAATTACAAGCTCTTGGGGTGTTTATCTGTTGGAGGTGACAAATACAGCAGCAGGTATCTCGTGCCTGTCACTGCCTGCTGACTTTGTGGCGAGACATCAGGCTCCGGCTACTGAACCCGTAAACACCAGCTGAACATGTCAGCCCGGCTCCGTCTACTGCAGCTGAGGCACGGGAGATCTGGACAGGAACTCAACCTGTGCATCTCCCCTCTCAGCACGATTACCCCCAGTGAGCTGAGGCTCTGACCACATCTTGATACCATTTCCTGTTTCCAGCACTCTGGTGTCTCGGTCTGTCAAAATAACAGACATCACAGGCATATGGAGCTGGGCTGCTTCGCAGAGAAACTGTATCTTCCTCCCCCTGAAAAGATTAAAGGGCGCTAAAGAGGGCTGAATTCGAAGAGCTGCGGCATTACAGCATCCCACTGGAATTCCCTCTCGTTTATCTAAAGCCTGGAGAATAAGTCAAATCAAAGGGTGCCTTGTGTAGGAGACGCTGCAGCTAATTTGCCCTGAAATCAGTGGTTTCTGGGAGACATGGCTTTGGCTGCTCACACATGGTTTTGGTTAAAGAAAAAGGGGAAGTGGGAGAGGTGGGAGGGGTGGCCAGACAGGAATGGAAAGACTCAGAAGCAGGAACACAGAAAGAAGGGAAACGATTGAGGCTGTATTCCTTTCTCCTGACATTAAGCACGGAGAGAGCGACTACCATCAGTGGCTCATCGGCAGGTGTGTGTATGGGGGAGTTGATGCACAGCAATTTCAATCAGTGTGTTAATGTAAGACAGCGTGAGACATGTGTCTCATTTAAGGCTTTGCATTTGTACACATATGGTGTATTCCTGGTGCACCTGCTCACAGCAGCAAGGCATGTTGTATTGTTTTAGTTGTGAGTGCTTGATAAAAGCGACCCTGTGGTTTCTTTAAAACACAGCAGTAATGTATTACTATTACCATGCTGACACTGTTCATCATCTAACATTGTTTTTTTCGGTCACTGAAAACACATTTGTATTAAGCTGCTTTTTGACACCTGATTTAGATGATTTTGTCTGTTTAACTATTTAGGCTTTACTTTTTTTGTCTCCCTGTGTTACACTTTATTGTTGTCCTAATGTATATTTGCAATTGCCACTGTGACTCTGTCATTCTTGTGTTGTATTCATGTACAGCACGTTGTAACCGTTCTAAAAGTTGCTATGTACATTAAGTTGTTATTTACATTTAAAAAAATCATATTTAAAAAGATCCTGGACTTTATCCTGCTGGCTTTTTTGCAGGTGGTTAGGCAAGTCCAATCAATATGAACCAAAAATAAAGATGTCCGAGTTCAACAAAAATTACCACCCTTCAGGACAGTGGTGTCTCACCCGTGGGGTCTTTTACAACAAGGTGATTTCATCCCCCCCACTTTTTCCTAAAGTATTATACCGTTTTCCCACCCTCGCGGTGTACCAGGACAGAAATGGAGCGCACCTCAGTACGCTGAGTAGCTCCCTCCCATACATGAAACCCATTGGTCAAGTTACATTGATTGACAGCCATCAAGCCAATCACAGCCATTTGACCAAACCCACTAGTCCCGGCTGCCCGGGAAAGTAAACACATACATGCTAACATGGAGCTGCCGTTGCGCAGACATCGAACAGAGCAGAGGTATGAAACAGTTATCTAACTAGTTAATAATCTAGAACTTTGTCTGTAAATAACTAAACTATGTCTTGCTTTGTGGCATGTCAGCTAATATTAAGCAAGCCAGGTGGCAAACAAAATGGTAATTAATGGTAACTGACAGACATCCACTGATTTTGATATTATTCAGCATGATCATTATTCTTTTTGTTAGGAATGCCAAAAAGGAAGAGGCAGCAGAAGATTGACTTCTTTTAAGTAGAGTTATGTGACAAGAGGGAAATAAAAAGCTAGCTTTCAATCCATAAATGCACTAATTCAAGTTTATAGTAGTACATTCATATTCTTGCATTAATGCCATGTAGGTGTTCATTTACGTAACTTAAAGCTATTTGTTGGAGCTTAAAACCTTCTTTTCAATGAAGAAAATCTCCTACATCAACTCATCCCTGTTACTGCTCTCAGAAACTACAAAAGAATAGAAATGAAGACAATGAAATGCAATAAAACTATTAAAATCTTAAATAATAAGAGGAATAAAATAATATGGAGCACAATAAAGGCTAGGATGAAAGATTAGTTCAAACAGATTAGAACAACAAAACATATGTAAAATAATTAATAAAAAGCAGATAAAAGAACAACAAAAGACAGGAATGTTTCCTAATCAAAATCAAGGCTGTAGAGGTTTGTTCTAAGTATACATACAATATTTCAACACTTCCATGATCAGGAATATTAACATTGAGTTCTTTCTGTAGGATGTTTATGAGGAAGGGAAGTCTAGGAGTCAGGACAGAGGAAAACTCAGGAATAAGGAATAGTTCACACAAAATGCACAGTTG
>OMLP01015581.1:67022-77718 GCA_900302685.1 Spondyliosoma cantharus | reverse complement strand
AAAAAAAAAAAAAAAATAAAAAATGTCAGGAGAAATGTGTTTGTGTGTGTGTTTTTGTGGAACTGAGTGAAACTTTTTTTCTTTGTTTCAAAAGGCACATTTTTTTTGTCAAGTGTTTGTCTCATTTGAGTGTAATACTCATTTTGACCACGAGAGGCTGAAGTGCACAACTACGCATGTCCTAAATAGGAAAAGCATCCATGTTCTTCCAAGGTGAGTTTTGATTCCTCGCTGCACTCTCAACACAAGAAGCATCTATTATGTGTTCGCAGGTCATGTAACATTACTGTCACGTCTTTGTTTATGCGAGAAATGTATCGTACTCGGCTCTAATCTGCCGTTAGTGTCATGGGTGGAGTATTTTGTATTATCAGCAAGTCAGATCAAGGATTACAATTTTATGGCTTCATACGTAGTATTATTCAAATTCTGATATATGAGCATTTTTCATGTTATAACATGTTATAATAGTGATTATCGTGGTCATAGAAAGATGATCATTTAAACTTATAACTTCCCCCCCGTAAGATCACCAGTCTTAAACACAGGAGAGAAAATTATTTAGATCAGATCCAGAAAACAGAAAAAAAAAAATCCCAATTGCCCCTCAGGGCTTCCATACCTTCATCTCCTGAGCAGTACATTTTAGCAGCGAACAGTCTCACCGGCTACACACACTTTCTTGCGAATTAAAAATTGTCCCTGTACTTTCTGTATCGCTCTTCGTGTCAATAATAATCGAGAGAGTAGTGGATGCTGGTGGTAGCATAAAGGGGACACATGGCTGATTTCAGCATCTATCTGTGTTAGGCCTGCTGTTGGCTAAATGACAGTGATGACAGAGTATCTGTGAGCAGCCAAAATACTGTCATCCCATTTTTAATTATAAAAATGTTAGTTGGAAATGGGAGCATATTACAGTGAGTCTGCGCTCGGCTGTTTCAAAGTGTTGACTCACGCAGGCACAATGACAATCTGGATGAAGCAGATGAAGAGAAAGACGAGGGAGGCGCAGGCCACGTAAGCTCCGAACCTGGAGTCCACCTGTTTGGAGTACTGCAGGAGGGAACAGGAAGAGAAGACAGAGTGTTTAAACATCTGATTATGCATTTATCTTCTTTTCTGTACCACTGAAAACAAACCAAAACATGTGCAAACATTAATTTGCCAAAGAAAAAACAAAAACAAAACACAAAATGTGCCAATTTTTGTTTTTTCCTTTTCTTACTTCTTCCCCTAACAGTGGCCCTAATACGCTGTTCTATCGAGATTTGACTGAGACCAGAAAGCAAAATCTTTTGAAGGTTTTGAGCTGGTAAAGTTCCAGAACAATAAAAAAGTAAATACGACAAGACAAGAGTTTGAATATTTAATTATCTCGTCTTTCCACTGACAGGTCCAGAGTCACACAGTAAAATAGTTGAGTTGGAGTGAAGCAGCTGTCCTGATAAATCCTGACAACCTGTCTAAACATATTTATTTTAAAAGATAAAAGTTTAATTGTGTTTCCTTTGGAGAGTTTATAACTACAGCCTTTAGTTTTGATTAAACGTGCCACAGTATTTGTTACAGTGACATTACAGCATTCATGAAAATGTTTTAAATAACTGAAAGAAGCCTCTGAAATCATAAAATCAGAGTGTATGAACAGTGTGAACCCGCCTGTGTAGACACATCTCACTGTCTGAATAATGGCTCCTTTAAATATCAGAAAACAGACTGCGCTTTTGACTTCAGAGCAGCTTTTTGTTGGTCTATGGCTGGTCCTCCATCAGTGCGCCTGACCACACCTCACTTTAAAACCAACGCACCCAGGGGCGCACGGCTGCATTCGCTATTTACACAACATGGGTGCTGTGCGGGAAAATGACAGCTGTGTCAGTCTGAAACTAGCAAAGACACTTGGCTGAGCTGTGCGCCACTTTGCGCCAGCCGTCAGCTTGAATCATACTTGGATTTTGGGCTTAAAAGCATCACAGCTGTTGAGTAGGATTTTTCAGAAACTGATTTTCAGAGAATTCTGATCAAGATACAGCATTTAAAAAAAAAATATTCTACTTATTATCCCCAATGGGAAACTCAATGTTTTCACAGTTTGTTTTTACACTGAGGTTGACATTTAACAAACCAACAAAACTCGCTCAGACGCTATGTAACGGTGAAACAAGTTATAACGTTACCAACATGATCTATAGCTTTGCCACGTCTGTAACATATTGTTTAAGTAGACCAGTTCATTAGGAACCCGCTGCAGATATGGATGCTGCAATGTCAGCACATCCTCGCCAGAAAAATGACCGTACAGGTCGACAGTGAAAGCATCTTATTGCGACCATATTGATGTTTCATGTCAGGCAGCGACCTCTAGAGGCTGCAGTAATTATTACAGCAGGAAAGGCGACAGTCAGGCAAAGTAGGATAGTTCATACTCAGTTTGAAAGTTAAATTTAGCCGTGAGTTGTATTAACTTTTGACATCGTTCAGCTCCGTCTCAAGCTGTGCTGAAGTTACATACTAACCGTGACCTTACAACATTGTTCCGCCTGCTGCTGGTACGCTGCAAAGACCACGTTGTTTTTGTGAGTCACTGGCAGTCGACCTATTCAGCCTTTTAGGTATGAGGATGGGTTCATAATGTTTCTGTCTGGTAAAAGGAATGTATCTACATATTTACTTTTGTGAAATCATTTAAATTAAAAAGTTGAGATATGGTTGAGTAAATTCTCATATGTCTAGGGCCCTACTCAATCATGAAAAAAACAAAACACTGTCTCCATGGTAACCTGACGCTCTAGCTGCAGCGATTATCCAATCATATTGCTGGGCAAAATATGAAGGGACATTATTATCTGTGACATTATTGTTTTGATAAAAATTTCCGGATGGCACAAAAGAAAAGTGTTGAGCGATACGTCATTTCTGCGGCGCAAACAAAACCTGGAGTGCCCGGCCATAAATCAGTGTTTAAACCAGCTCCGCAGACAGTTCAAAAGTGCCTTTGATCGGCTTTTAGTTTTCACTTCCTCACACTTTTACCATGACAGGAAGAAAGAGGTAGAAACTTGAAAAAGTGACAACTGTGACGACCCAAGTTATCCTTTCTTCTCAGCCTGCCCTTCACTGTCTGAAGCAGTTTACTTCCTCTTTCCTTTAGTGTCCGTCTCCCCCTTTAAAACAAAGTTCCTCCCTTTCTGTTATACTTTGGTTTGACTGACTTCCTCAAGGGACAGAAAAGAGCGAGCAGGAGAGAGCTTTTTGCACAGGGAAGATTGCTTGTCACGGCCAATTACTTGCTGCAATATTAGCAGTGTGTGTCACATTGTGTGTGTGTGTGTGTGTGTGTGTGTGTGTGCGTGTCTGCGGCCTAACCTTTTTCTCCAGGTCAGGCTCTCTGAAGGTGAGCAGGAACTTCTTGACGTGCTCGGAGCGCAGACGGTCGATGCTGCGCGCGTCGATGGCCCGGCCCAGGAACTCATCCACCTCGTCCTCTGGGTTTAGGTTCTCCTGCGTGTTTCTGAAAATGAAATGCCTGAATAACACAAGAAGAGGCCGGGTGACATTTACATCTCAGGACGACTGAAAAGGCTCTGCAGCTAAACTTTGTCCGCTCAGTGTCTTGTCAGGAAACTCTCAACACCTGCAACCTTTTTAAAAGTTAGAAAGCACTGGAAATCATCTGTAATTGCCGTGCGGCTGCCTTAATAACCCACCCTGAGGTGCAGTGACAATTATCTAATTATTACGCCAAATGAAAAGGGGCAATTGACCTGAAACGCCATCAGTCCCTCAATTCCTAAAGACTCTGATGAGCTGGTTCGTTTTAGACTAATCGCACAATCTGCAAAGTGTCATTTTGACTGATTGAGATTCTCCAGCTTCATTGACGAGCACTAAGCTGCTGATGGAGACAGCGTGCTGCTGTGATCACAGTGATTACGATAATGTGTGAGGCTGTTTCTGTTTTATATCCTCCAAACGTTTATGCCCCAGTGAGGACTGTGTGACAGCACATATGATAATGAATGGAACCTGGAACCCTGTCAGGCGCTTTGAGTGTCTTAAAAAGCGGCATACAAATCCAATCCATCATTATTATTATTATTATTATTATTATGATTATGTAATGACAGCGGGATACATGTTCAGAATCAGAATCAGAATCAGAATAAGATTTATTGCCAGGTAGGTTTTTACACAGGCGAGGAATTTGTCTTGGTGCAATGGTGCTTAAAATAAAAGATACAATCACACTGAAAATAAAAAGATAAATATAGAAATCACACAAAAACATACAAGAATAAAGTACTTTTTAAAAAAAATATCGATAAATAAAGATAAGAAGGATAAGAAAAGATAGGAAAACTGTATAGAAGGTACAGGTTCGATGGGTCATGTTCACACGGAAGCCATTTTCCTCTGATGTAACACTCACTATGTTAGGATAACGTTACGCTGCTGTGTTCCTGGTTGCAGGTTGTCTAAATGAAGGGAATCCGACAGTTGTTTATTTTTTTTCCCTGATGATGGATAGTGAAAATCTGAAGGGACGCAGTGCTATATTTTAAGGTTAAACGATATATTCGCCGGCATGTTAGCCAACGTTAGCATTCAACCATTTCCAAGTTAACGTTACCGTTAAATCACATACGGTGCGTTTTCCCTTACAGATGCTGTGCCTTTGCTATCGTACCTGTAGCTATCAAACGGTAACGTTAGCTTGGAAGTGGTTTAATGCTAATGTTAGCTGTTGGCTAACGGGAGGTAACATATTGTTATGCCATGAAATACGGCTCAGTGTCCCACCACATTATCACAGTCCTCATGACATCTTGACAGCTGCTGGTGAAATGATTCTCAACGTGGAGAGAAGCAATTTTACATTCGAGCCACTTTGATATGAAACCTGCAACATTTGATTCGACCGCCTGGGAGCAGTGGAAACAAGTTGAAAGGACAAACTTATTATCATTAAACATAATCATTGATTTCTGAGTCCTGTTTTTGGCCACCTGCCTTATTTAATTATCAGTCTCTTAAACCACTAAATGCTCTACTATGTTCACCAGCTAGTAGCCCTCAGGGGCTATACAATACGCTGGAACTCGCTCTATATAGCTCTACAATATATATCTATATATTCATTCTCTGTCGGTTCATCAATACGGTTACGTTACCTATTGTCACAGTGTTTTCACATAATTTGATACATAAGGACAAGAGATGATAGATGTCAGTTTTAACCAGGAAACTGTTTATGGAACAACAGATAAAAATTGTTTTTTGGGGAACTTTAAAACCGACTCTGTGCTGCTACTGGTAGAGTTTTTTTTTCTGAAGATTCTGTGACAGATGGCGATTCATGCTGATCTGACCTGCTTGGGGACACTGAGATGAAGTGCCGAAAGCAACAACAGAAGCCTCAATTTTACATCAGACTGATCAAATTTTTCCACAAACAAAAAAATAGTAGATGAGTAGACGTTTATGCATTTATAGATAGTGGTTTGAACAGAGAGGCTACAATACAAAGCAACAAAGAGGCATCATGATTTTGTTTTTTGACCTAATCTTTGCCATAAAATACCCAGACTAAAGAAGCAGATTGGTTTAAAATTGCTTATAAAATCTGGGCGATTGCATGCTGTCATGGACCCAAAAGCAATTGTGTTTCCTGCTGCAGAAGACACTGATCACCACAGTACAAAAGGCTCTTTCAGTAAAATAAAGTAAGGAGAAAAAGTGGCTATTATATGAGACACAAACGTAGCAATACATGTGGGCAATTACTGGTGAATAACTGTAAAAAAAAAAAAAAAAAAAGAAATGAAAAAAAATTACATTTAGGAAAATTGTTCCGAAGTTGGACTGATCTGCTGAAGTGATACAAATTTGTGAAAACACACTTTGACTCACTGACCTGCAGAAGTGGGCAATTTTCAATAAATGTTGTATTAATTTGGGGGTGATATCGTGTCATGATGTTGCCTGGTAAATGCCATTTACTTACCATGAAATGTCTGGGCCTGTAAAATTAATAAGTCTTTTATACCATCTTGGAGTATTTTTGGAGCTTTTTAAGCCTTTATTATAGAAAGTAGACACGGAGTGAGAGAGACATGCAGTAAGCATCCCTGGCTAGAATCAACAGGCACACTGGGGTTCATATTTAGTCTTAACCTTCAAACTATGGGGGCAACCCTAAATGAAGACTTAATCCTGGGCTGTAGCATTCACTTTTCACTTCTGAATGTCTGCCTCAGGTCATGAGGTCTGATATTGGTCAGGGATGATTTTCAGACTCAAATCTCTAGCTCCTCATAAATGGACTAAAAATGTGACTGTTGACGACAACGGGCCTCTGAGTGCACCAGCTGTGCAGACAGATTTGCAAACTAAGCTACGATATGGTATCTAGAGCCGCTTTCTAGTCGAGCAGGACAAAAACGCAGCATGTACATGCTCTCAGCTCCAAAAGCTCTCTGCATAAGAAGCAGGATCTGTGCTGTAGCCCGGAGCAGAGGCTGTCAGCGTGGACGCCGTGTGATGGCAGAACAAACTCACAGATACAGAGGAGGAGGACAACTACTTCATAAGTGACTGCAGCTTTCTGATCGCTGACAGCCTTTGTGTTAAACATCCCCTCCTCCGTCTGTCTCATGCTCTGCATGAGATGAGTCACTGCACCACTTTATGAACATCTCCACCCGCCAGAGCCAAGACTTAGCTGATATCATCTTGGAATTTAGACAAAATGACAAAACACTTTGTGAAAGAGCACTCTGAAATAACTTTTTTCACAATAACAAAGGTGCGTCCTAGTCGAAGTCGAAGTCGAATGCTAATTAGCAGCAGTTACAAGCTATTTAAACTTCCTGACAATCATGGCTTTCAGATCTGGGTTTCTATGGCAACATGAGATGACTTAAAGCGTTCCGAAGAGGCTCAGTCACTTTGTGGACAAATACGTAGATGCATCAGGCAGAAAAGCTGCAAGATCACTGGTGAACATTAATGGTGTCAAAAACCATGACAAGACATAACGGACACAGAAACGGCATCGATAAAGTGATCTCACGTGCAGCTAACGACTGGCTGCTGTTCAGTGAAGCTTTAATGACCATGATCAGAAACGCCCTCGAAAATGAGGCTTCTAATCTTTGGAAGTATTTATCTCTAGCCTTTAATAGTCATATAGAAAAAAATACTATACAATATACATCCTTGTATATTATTTCTTAATCTTTAACCACTAACAAACCCAGCTAATCTGCTCCATCAGGACTGCACGGGTGGTTCATCAGGTGATCAACAGTGGGCAAACTGAGTAGTCATTTTTATTCCTGTCAGTAAAACTTCAGGTCCTTCTCCTTATCAAACATCCATTTAGAGCCTGACTGAGCAGATATTATGAGCTGATATTGATCCGTCGCATATACATCAAAATCGATTGTTTGATATGTAGCGATATGAAAACTTTTTATGATAATAATGCAGAAAACCATGCCTGGGGCATTTAATTAACAATTTAATTCCCAGTGGAGTTTACTATTTGATGTCATGATGTCATTTCAGAATCAAGGTTACTGTTAAACTGTAAAATGTCCTGTCTTTGTTACATATCTTTGTCACAAGTCTTTGATAATTACATTTGACAGATCAATACTCAAAAAATGAACTTATATCTGCCAATATGTCGAGATCTGATTTTTTATCCGCACTGGCATCAGACCAAAAACGTGTGTACTGGTCGGGCTCTGATCCTTTAAAAGGTCTTTTTAATGGTTTTTAATCTTGTTGTTTTATCTTAACTTCTTTATTTGCTTGCTCAACGTTATGTCCCATGTATTCTTTTGAAATTAAGCGTATTGAAACAATTCTGCGTGGTGTATCCGCACTTGCGGATTGATTGATGGACCGATTCAGTCACTGGCTACAAGTTTGTCCAACTAAACCCCCTGAAGAAAAAACAGACAAACAGGCGCAGATGGAAATCTCCAATGTGAAATACCCAAAACTGTTCTAAATTTGGCAGAAAATAGCGTTCACCACACAGTTAACAAGATAACTGGGAAATTAGGGGCGGCTTTAACATCATTTTAAGGGGGCCCATTTCAGATTCAGATCTCTATCAGTTGTTCACATTATTTTGTCTATGCCGTGTTCTTTTCCTGGAGTGTTGAATGAATTCAAATAATATATCAGGTGAGCTCATAAAAACCCAGCAGACTCTGCTACACTTTAATCCGCAAAGACAGGTAATGTTTTTAAAATAAGTTTAAAAATGTGCATGCATGAACTTTAAAGTTGAACTGAACATCATCGAACTGCAGCCGTTTGACTGATACAGGCCGTATAGCCTCCACTGTGCTCAGTAACCAGGTGCACTGCGATTTAATGTTACCGTCTGTACTTTGTTCATGCTTGTGACCAAATTGGGTGCTTACATCAGCCATAATGTGTTTCCCACTAATGTGTTTTTAGGAGCATTAGTGTGAGCTCACAGCAAAGGTGCTTCATAAAACAGCAGAGGATCACACAGCTTAAAAACCCGTCAGTGTAATCTGATCTCTGACCTGAAACCTCATTCACTAACAAATCCCAAGTGGCTCAACCGTAACGTAAAAGCCACTCATTCTGACCTTTCAGCAGTCAGCAACAGCGCTAATTACATTTCCTTTCTGGGCTCATGTTTGTAATCGATTTAGAAGCGGCCCATCGATTCCGTTCTTTTTCCAATATCTCTTCCCACAGACCAAATTCATGGCAAAAACATAACAGGATAAAACAGAGCAGGCTTACAGAAAATAATACTGTGGAGATTCAGTCACTACTCACTTGTCTTTGGGGTCTTCAAATCCCTGCAAGACAGAAAACAGAGGAAAAATAGAATTAGCTGGAAATGGCCTCCTCTAGTGTTGAATCGGTCCGACAGCAACGCCGACGGTAGGAACTTCACTCTCCACCTGTTTCCAGATGGCACATCAGTTTGTCCAGTTGAACATAATCATCAAATCAAATGCATCTCTGGAACTGTGACTATAGCATGTCTCGGAGGCCTGATGATATAATAACGTGCCCGAGCAAAAGAAAATGAAGTAGAACAGGAGGTGTGAAGGGAAAGGTTCCCCGCGGCTGCAAACAAGTGAGAAGGAAATAAAAGTCAAACTGGGCTGAAGATTGGCACCGCTCTGTCACCATCTCACCTATACTCGGCTCTGCACGGCGAGAAAGAAAGCAGGCAACAAGCAATTATAAAAGGAAGTGAACGTTTTTCAATCTAGCTCTTGAGATCAGATGGAGGGACAGAATAAGTCAAATAAGATGGGATGAAAAAGTTTCAGAGTTGAGCGGGGACAAATACTTTTTTCCCCGTAAAGCACTTCAGTAAGAGTGAGTCATAGCCAGAGAGTCATAACTCTTCCTGTTCGTTTGGAGAGATGATTGTGGGTTATTATCTTCTTCCAACAATTTTCTGAATTATTATTATGTGATCCAAAAATTCAAATTAAATAATTATCAATTACTGCCACTCAGCTCCTGCTTCACTCGGAAGTATGATGTATAACACACCACTCTTATTGTTATTCCTAGTTTTCATTTTTCATAAGATAGATAGATAGATAGATAGATAGATAGATAGATAGATAGATAGATAGATAGATAGATAGATAGATAGATAGATTTATGTGCGATTGGGTCAGGAGCTTCTTTCTACAGTAAATAAGGAAACAAGTGAACAGAAAATAAAAATGCACATGAATATTTTAATTTGCCTCTGAGGGTTCATTGCAGAGAGTACAGTACAGTTCTACTGCTCTGATTGAAATTGCTTTATCTTACTGTAGTTTAATAAAAAAAAATGTGACTGTAGCCTCAGTGTGCAGCTGTGATATGAAGGAGTGAAAGATTAAAAATTGTGATCAGGACATCGCTGCTTCACTGAGCTCTTTCCATCAAGTTGTTATCTTCATACAGAGGCTCTGGCTTTGGGGTCTGCTGATCCCCTCGGCCTGCGGCCCCGTGGGCCTGTTCACTAATCCGTCCAAGTCCACTTCCAGCTATATTATGAAGCGATCCAATGCATCTCTCTAGCTCCCTCTTCTGGATAAGTATATCACTGAAAATGGAGCACAGCTCGACACTCAATACAAAGACTGACACTATTTTTCATTACATATTAATGAATGAACTGTTCATCTGAAAAGAATGATGTCTTCTGTTGTCCATCTAACAGTCTTTCCTCTCATCTTCTCAACAAGCTGAAGAAACATTAGCAAAGGAAAGTCCATGTGTAAACTCCAGGACGCCTCAGAAGCCTTCTACAGTCCACTGCTCGGCTCCTTCCGTGTCCGGATACACTACAACTCTCCCTCTCATGCCCTCTGTGCGTCTTTGACTCGTCACTCTCTACAACTCCGTCTCTACAACTTTCTTTATCGTCAGCGCTCGCCCGGTGATTAATGAGCAGCACGCAGATAGAGAGGGAGAGAGTGATAGGCAGGAAGATGAGGAACGATGTCAGGAGCATTAATGCTTCTGCAAACGTCAGAGGGGCTCATTTAGTCAGGGCGTACTGAACACACACACACACACACACACACACACACACACACACACACACACACACACACTCATCCAGGACGACAGTGGATAAGCCTGTTCCTGGAGGTTTTTGATTACCGGACAGTCTTTGCTG
>OMLP01015581.1:29568-57702 GCA_900302685.1 Spondyliosoma cantharus | reverse complement strand
ACCCACTGTGTGAACAGCACAGCAACAGAGAGCGTGTGTGTGCATGTGTCCATATGCGTCCGTGTGTGTGTGAGTGAGTGAGTGAGTGTGTGTCTGTGTGTGTGTGTGTGTGTGTGTGCGTGCGTGCGTGCGCGCGCCGGTCTACACATAGATACAAGGCACATCTGGCATGGACATAAAAGTGTCAGGAGCAACGTTTCCTGTTCATAATGCCTGCTTCGCTCATAAATATTGATTAGCACATTATTGCACCTTTCATAAACAAATGTCATATATTGAGTGTTGGCTGGACAAATAATGAAGCTTCTGTGGATAAGAAAAAGGGAATATCAATATTCATGAATGTGCTCCCTATGAGGCTGTGGTTCAGATATTGGAGAACACATGTCTGGCTGCAGGACACCGATGGCAGATATGACGCAGATACTTAGGAGCTGGAACTCTGTGCACATGTTTGTATTTATATTAGCATTGGAGGAAATGTGTTCTACAACTGCATTTAGGAGTGTTTGAGATGTCCCCAGATGCTAACAGTTACGCTAAGAGTTTTATCTGTAGGCAAAGTAACCACACTGAGATAAGGACCAAATACAGTGAAGGCCGATGTGTAAGACGTCCACACATTAAGCTCTTTCTCCATTGTAGCCTTCCACCCACAATCTCACATGATAACTGGGTTTTTAGGGAAATTCAGGGTTAAGCGTGAATTCACTTAGAGGACGAGTTCACCTAAAAATGATCCAAAATTGATTTGAAAAGTCCTTTTTGTTACACTCTTTTTAAAGCCAATGTCTTCATTGTAGCTGCTAAGCTTAAAGCATTACCGCGCAAAATGTCTGAAGCGGGTGCGCAAGCTTCAATTGAGGACGTAAATAATGTTTTGTCTAATCAATTTTGGATCTCCGGGCTTCCCGAGGCTAGGATTATATTGGATGAGCTATATAACATAATCCTATGCCATTTTTCCATCACATCTGCCAGCCTGGCTCAACTAGGGATTTGCATTTCAACCACAACTGGGCTGCCTGCTTGATGGTGTGTATTAATCACAGTAAAACTGGTGATGGCAAAGCAAATCAGCACGGCTCGGTTTGACTCTGCACCAAAAGTGCTGGTGGAAAAACGGCACAAGTCTCCAGCTATTTCAGTTGTTGACGAGAATTATGAATGAAGGAGAATTAGGATGAAGCTCCGGAAATGTTTGGTCGTCTGAAAAATTTCAACTGGTTTTATCTTATCAAGACATTTAATTTCTTTCTATATTATAGATATGCACGTACACTTAATACAGTACTGTATATATGGCAATAAATATCTGAGATTAATTTTGAGCGCCTTTGGTTTGGATGTTCCACATTTTACTGTAAGTGAGTCATGCTGTCTGCATGGGATTTGCACTGTTCAGGTCTGGAGTGACAGTATTCAGTGAAATGTTTCACACACCGCGTCCACACCGACTGCATCCAGTGTGCCGCTCTGCTCTGCTCTGACGGTTTCATTCATTGTTAATGACACAGCCGGCTGCCCTCCTGTGGGGGCAGTTGCGCTGAGTGTCATGTGTTCTCTGTGACTTGTCTGATCGCTGTCTCGAGCACCTCCTCTTTCAGCTTGCACTTCAAATATTCTGCTACTGAAAGATTCGAACCATCTCATGGATTATTCAGAACCATATTACCACTGTTTTAATAATGAATGAAATATGCAGACAGTTGAGATAGTTAAAATATCCCAAATTCCTCACAAACTGATTTTTCCACGTAGCCACTGCTTCTCTTGTCCATGCGCTTCAAAACGGCGCGTCCACCAGTCCTCCTCTACTACTACTACTGTACTCCTCTAGTCCCTCTCATGTGCGTGACCTTTGAGGAGCTCGTGCTCTGACCTACAACTCTGGTTCACAGTCTAACCGCCGACTGGCTTTACTGTACATACTGCAGGCTTTATCTGAGCATTCAACTCAGCAGTATCAGAGGTGAGCCTCAACCAAGGAAGCTAAAAAAGAAGGAAGGGTCATCTAATCGCTGAATATTGCTTTGGTGACAGCTTTATTGAAGTCAATGAGAGATGCATTGAGTACACACTAATAGAACATGTCTACGCTGTATGACTCCCGATGAAGAAATGCCTCCACAACATGCCAGAACACACTCCAGAGAGGAGGTTAACGACACTTTTCTTATCGACACGTTGTTGGTTCTGCGACTTTGTCTGTTCGCGGTAGAGCTGTGCGATATTACGATATATATCGTAGTGCGATATAAAAACGTCTAGCGTAGGATATAACCCTCTGTTGTTTATATCGTAATTTTAGCGTATAGGCTACTTGTTTAGCACTGTTGCTACGCTAACGCTAACGTACACTACGGTTGTGATTTAATACGCCGTGTAAAGCACAACTCAATGTCGGAATGACCGTTGGATATCCACATTTTGAGTTCAAGACAAGTTCATTGCATGAAGGCGAATGTAACTACAGCAACGCTACTGCTTTGTGGTAACATATTTACGTCATCCGCAAGGACTCGTTTACGGCGCTGGTCGCTCGGGAGTAAACAGAGGCAAAGCAGCATGGCGGAGATGGAGGAGAGCGCAATGGAAAAAGAAAATAACATTACTAGTAACGTTACATCAGACGCGGATACAGAAGCAGAACCCCAAGGGATATATATCGTTATCGGGATATAAAATCAGCTATATCATGATATACAATTTTGTCCATATCGCACAGCACTAGTTCGCGGTGTAAAATGCAGTCTCATCAGCGGAAAAATGTGTCGCACCTGCCTTGCTTTTGTGCAAATATTATCAACCCTGTCAATCATTTTGAAAAAAAAAAAAAGTGGCTAACCTCCTCCCTGAAGTGTGTTCTTTCACTTTCTGGAGGCATTTCTTCATCAGAAGTCATACGACGTAGACATCTTGGGCTTTAGTGCGATTCTCCCATAGACTCCAATACAGCAGTCTGGTGCCAAAGTGAGATTCAGTGACATTATGACCCTTCCTTCATTTTTAAGTTCCTCTCCCTGATCCAGGAACACCATGCATCACCAGGTAAAGTCTTCACAATTACGCTATCAGGACAATAACATCGCCAGTGACCCAAACTGGCACACTGATGAGAGTGAGAGTGCTACAGCAGCTCTGTGCAGCAATCACTGTTAAGAGCCGCTCACAGCCTACATGCATCTGTGTGCACATTAACTGTTTCAGCCACAGATTGAATAAACAGCAGGCTGCAGTGACAGTAGGTGAACTCCGACCTATTTGCTGTTTCACAGTACTTCACTGCCAATTATCCATTATATGTACACAATGTTTGGTGAGCCCACTGAGGGGAATAACACAATAACCATTAACAACCAAAATGAGTTTGCCTCATTCATAACCACTGGAAGGGAACCCCAGAAATGAGATCCGGCTCGTCTGACATCTGATGTCACATGTAAGTGTAACTGCTTTCATAAGTAGCACCCAAGATAGCACAAGATCTTGATCAAGCCATGCTTCATTAGTGTTATCAACGGAATTTGAACAACAGCTTTCTATACGAGCGACGATAATCGGCAAATTACTTCTATGTACGGTTCTTTTTTCTGTCAGCGATATTCATACATTTTACTAGCCTGCTATCTTAAAAAGTGTCTTTGACATTTGCAGTGGATGAAATGTGATTACTCTCAAAGTAGAAACAAAGAAACAGACATGATTTTTCTACAAAATAGAGCTAGAGTTGTAGAACAAAAGTACAAAAATGAAAATGTGAGCACATTTTGTGGCCTTCACATACAGTATAATAAATGCGTGGGATTGTATTCTTACCGCTGCCAGCTTGTCAAAGCGGGCGAAGAGTTCATTCAGAGTCATCACCAACTCTTGCGCTGTGCACTGGGATGCCAGACTGGTGAAACCCTCGATGTCTGCAAATAAGATGCTGTAGAGACACAAAGACAAGAGAAACACAGTTCAGTATCTTCCATTCTCCCGGTTTGGAAAGACAGTTCCCTCTGTACTGCAGTCCTCATCTCTGATATCTGTAGCGTTTGCCTGGTGAGGCTGCAGACAGATATGTGCTACTTGAGGGGGTACATGGTGTCACCAGCCACTTCTTTACACCTGCCAGCAATGAGCTTCTACAGGAAGGTGTAGCCCAGGGGAGCTTCAACTCAAACTGGAATTGAAATCCTTCTCTGATGATGCACCTACTGTTAATGTCTTACAGTGGCTTGCCGACGGCCCGATGTGGTCACCTCTCAAATCCCAGATACGAATTGTGTGGCCCTGTTAGTCAAGCAGGTTGATTAGTTTGATCATTTCTGTGAGGAGGTGGGCTCAATAACAGGGAGAAAAACAAGTGTAAATGTACTATATGCAAGTATAAAGCAACAGCCATGCAAATTCAAGAGAGCTATGCCAAGAGCACGATCATTTGCCGCCTTCCCACGTGTGAACATAATCAATTCTGTTAGTTTGAATGCTAAGCCCAAGCCAGAGGGTTACCGGTAATCAATTCCCTGCACGGCCCATGGCCAGGTCAACATTTCCCAGAAGTTCCCAGAAGAGAAAAACCGAAACCGAAACTTGTGACTCAATGCCATAGGAAATCTCACCCAAAAAGAGTGCCATACTGTTCCTTTACTGAAATCAGCACTTTGAGAGGAGTTTATTCTGAAACAGCCCTGCAGCTGCAACTGATCTCTGCATAGTTGCTCAGAGCAGCACATGGTGCGCAGGGAGCAGGCTCTAAGTTTGGACCTGCTGCCCACCTGTGATCTTCCTGTATTCTCCCTGTGCCTGCCCATGTAGAGAGCCTCACCTCAGCAGCCCAGGGTTTGAACCTGACCTGTGGTCTTCTGCTGCATGCCTCACTGCCTCCCTGTCTCTCTTCAGCTGATCTGTCCAATAAAGCCATTCAAAAAAAAGCCCAAAAAATTATTTTGAAAAAAAAAAAATCTTCCCAAGGGCTCCCCATTCTCTTAACAAATGTGAGCTGTCATCCACCGTTTTGTTTATTACTGAATTTGTCCATAAAATACTTGATTCAAAAACTCCTGAAAAAGAAACCATGACCACAGTTTGATATACCAGAGAAGAGTTTACAGACAGGAGAGCAGAGAGTGATTAAATGACTCTGGTCGATGTGTACCACTGAAGTAATTGAATGGAGGTGAAAGGTGCGAGGCTTGTGGGTGAAGTGTCTTTGTACAGTCATGTCTGAATGTAATACAATGCCTGTGATCTGTACATTTGTGCTAATGAGGTCTAGTCCTGGTAAAATGGCAGAGAGAAAGAATGAGAGAGAGAGAGAGAGAGAGAGAGAGGTCTACTACATTTGCGGGTCACCTTACGCTTGTAAAAAAGTTAGCTTTCCTTCCCAGAGAACAAGGTAAACCGATACAGCAAAAGTCTTTTAGTGACTGAGGCATTTTCATTACCCTCCTAACACTGACGCACAACAGCAGGACAGATGATCTCATCAGCTGCCTGAATCATTTCTCTCAGAGAAACACAAGGACAAAGGGACCAGGCTGGCAGGTGGGGACAGTGATGGGCTCAGAGTTAGCTGCTGGAGACAGATAAAACCTTGTCCTGAAGTTGCTCTGTGAGGCATCACAACCCTCGACCACACAAAGTCACATCTCAAGCTTGACATTTCTCTCTTCAATAAGCATATTTATTCTCTGGTCATTGATTTTCTCCTGGGCTGAAGCATGTGATGAACTTCATAAATCAAACTCAGAAGGCAAAAACCAGCCTTGTGTCTTGTGCTGCTTAACCCCGTCTGACAAAGACTCACCTGAGCTTGACTCAGTGCCTTGTAAGATATCCAGCGATCACATAAACTTTGAGGAAAAGCCCCATCTCCCACCTCAATCTTCATTCATTCATTCATTCATTCATTCAAGTGTGGACATCAATACTCAGCAGTCTGGATGAGAATCTTACCTCTGTTTAACAAACTAACTGGTCTGAAAGAGTGTGCATACGGTCTGTTTTTTTTCAAGATTTGGACCCATTGCTCCAAATAAGACAAGTATTTATGCTCCAGTATGATACATGGCTCTATAGTTACAGTATTTATCATGTTTGCAGGCAAAACTGTCTATAAAGTAAATAGCTCATATTATCTGAACGGAGCATTGTGTTAATTCAGGCAGAGCAGACCATCAGCTGATTGCTGTCAGCTGATTCTTCCAATCACATTTACACGAGCTAATGAGGCTGTAATCACAATCTGACAATACTCCCTCACTCTGCTGATTATTCATGCCACTGCTGCTTTTACGCACGCTGCTGAGTCTAACAGCTCCTCCATTGTGAGATTACCCTGAATCGCACTCATTAATGTTATTTAAATCACTGCGCCAGAGTTAGCTCAGAGCTAATTTCCATCCTTGTACATAAAGAATAACACATAGAAAAAGTGATGACACACAACACATGATTTCTGCATGACTCCTGGACAATATTACATTGCTACTGATATTCAATAAACATGAACTCGATGTGGTGCTTTTAATAATCTGATATTACTACAAACCTTTAGTCATCTGGTAAAAAAAAGTCTATCAGAGGAAAAAACTGACTGCTGCAATGCAGTATGAAACTTTTACACGGGACAATCTCACACTCAAAAGCCAATTCACGCTGAAAGTAAAAGGACTTTTCTTCATATGTATACACATTAGTGTGATTTAGCATTATTATTTTCATATAAACTAAACAACGTGGGGCCAAGCACTGATGCTTGTGACACACCTATCAGACTGTTCATACTACTGTGCACTGGATGTTTCACTTAAACATACGGCATCCTATTGCTGTAAAGAGATCCCAGGCCATTAATGAGCTACATGCATTCCTTTCTCATATAGTAAACTGTGTACCATGTAAGGGAGGTATTCATTATATTGTATTTTCTGTCTTCTCTCTTTCTAATACAGTGTACCATTCCACCATATTGTATTTCAATGTGTCACATTACTCTTGCTCCTTAAGTAAACTTCAGTGTAAGCTCCGCTGTGTGCTCGTCCTCCTTTCCAGGGTCTCGACCCGACTGCGACGATATCTTGACTTGTAACAGTTGCTGAATGTAATTCAGTCGGTGCCATAAAAGTATCGAAGTTTGACGCCCAGCTCGACTACAGGACAGTATGACCAATTTGCTGATGTCAATATCGGTGGTCACATGGTGGAAGTCAGATTATGGTTCAGACAGGCATAAGCAACACAGAGGCACTTTATTGATCACAGTTTAAAAAAAAATAAAAATACTTTGCACATCTATTTCATGAGACAGGTGTGTAGGAGAGAGATCTAGTAGGTCAGGAGTTGAAAGTAACACACTACACACTGCAAACAGTTTGACTGATCGCAGTCGCAATTAAATGTATCTTTGCAAGTTAGACATTGATTTGAATTTGAAAGAAAAGAGACACTGTGACAAGATCCTGAGGCCTGTTGTTGTGCCATTCATCCACCATCACCAGCTCATGTTGCAGCATGATACTGCACAGCTTCATGCTGCAAGGATCTCTATACAGTTCCTGGAGGCCTAAAATATCATAGTTCTGTCTGGGATGCTCCGGACTGATGTACCTGTGTTCCACTTCCTGCCAGTATCCAGCAACTTCACACAGTCACTGAAGAGGAATGAACCGACACCGTGACCAACTCTACATGAACGAGACTGAGGCAAATGGTCATATGATTCCAGAGTTGCCTATTAAGTGAAAACTGCACTGTTTTGAGTGGCCTTTAATTGTGAACAGTCCAAAGCACACATGAGAAATAACCATCTGTGATATGCCACACCTGCCAGATGGATGGATTATCTTGGTGAAGTAAAAGCGATCACTCACGCAGATTTCAACAAATCTGGGAGCAAAAACAACACGATGTGTTAAAAGTGTATTTATATTTTTGTTGAATGTAAAGTCGCAGGTTTACGGAGCCAGCTGATGTGCAGCTATAATATCAACTAGCAGGCAGCATTGTTATTATTTGGTTCAGTGAGGCCAGACATTGGAAAAGTTTTCTGACTTTGTAGAAGAGGCTCTCTGAGTCAGACCCCCAGGAAGGACAAGAGAGGGCTATAAATAAACAAAGCTTTAAACCAAACAAGCTCACATGAATCTCACAGGATAGGTGCCTGCTTCACAGCCAAGAACATGGTGTGCTTATACAGTCCAGTATGTGTGGGTAGGACATGCGGGTGTCTATGTTCATGTATGCACACACAAATGTGTCAGTTCGTATGTGAAACTCATTTGTGTGAGTGTAAAGACCGGGTTTCGTCAGGGTTCACAATCTTTTTCTCTTGGCTGCCCACATGTCAGGAGCACTAACAGGTTCTAATGAACCTGGGCTTCAAGAGGCCTAAATGTCCTCAATTTGTGTCTCAAGCCGAAGAGGATTAAGAGTCCCCACTCTGGGGTACACATTTCTGAGAATAATTGATTGTTTTCTGTGAACTGTTGCATGAGAGGGCGAGTGAAACCAGACACTTGACCAATGTGTCTGAGCTCAGAGACAGGTCTGTCTTGCCGGCAAAGAGAAGTGATGGTCGAAGAGGAGGGCAAGAGGGAGATGGAGGGGCGAAGGAGGGAGAAGGATGGAGGGTGCTCTAATTCACTTATGTTTAAAGCAAAACCTCTGTAAGCCAATTCAAATTAATGTGACGTGTGGCTTGACATTAAAACAAGATTATTAATCATTTATCCTGGCAGAGTTATATTCAGTTAAAAGACTTTACTTAGATCATTGATGGGCAAATTATGAGTCCAACATGTGCCGGTGAAAAACATGTTGTTAATTCAGTAGCCAGAGTCCGATTGCAAGTTCTGTGATGCACACTGGCCCTTTTTCTTATACACCATCATTACAAAAAACACAGCTGGAAAACCATGAATCAGTGCTGCAAACACTGCAAACTGATTTTTACCCAGCAGCTCCTAGAAAATTATAAAACACCAGAACGTCATTCTCATGCCCTTTTAATATGCAAACAGTCAACCTGCTCATCTAGAAATGACTCATTTCATTCAACACTCATGAGAAACCTAAAACCTGATATAAAAAATGGTTTGTTGACATATACGAGGAAAATAAGGACATTTCATTGGTTGACACTTATTCATTCCGATGAAAGTTGCTCACCACATCTTTTTTTTTTTTTTTCTTGTCATGTCTGCGCTGGCTCATGTTTGCATCCTCTGCGTAATTCTGCTTTTATTGCTGCCCATGTTTTTGTCCCGCTTTTCCTGTAACTGACATGGCTTACCTCATGACTGTTGTTTCAAACGTGTTCTTTGATTTGAGGTTGCCAACCTTACAACTAGCGAGGTGAACGTTTTGGCATAGTTACACTAATGTTCATTAATATGCACGTATTTATTTATTTATAGCCATAGATATGTAATGGACAGATGGTGGAATATCAGTCCCTCCACCATCCCCATGGACACAGTGAAGCAGAGAGCGAGGCCACTTCCCACAGCCTGATGTAACATTAGAGGGGACAGTGGCTGGTGAGCTGGAGAGAGGGCATGAGAGAGAGACCTGGGGTGTTTCAGTCTCTTTTAATCATTACCCCGGTGATGAGTCACTTGTTGGACACAACATTACAACCTGATTTGCCTTTGTAAATGACAGTGACAACAGAGGAAATCCTGATGGAGTCTCACAGGGGAAAGATGTTCAGACATCTTATTCAGCGTTTGATTAAACAAATAGAGCCGCAGTGTTCGGCTTAATTTGCTCTCCCCTTTGTTTGATGTTGTGTCCTTCTTAGAACTCACAAGGATTTCGGGCTATAATTTCCTCAGCTGATAACAACACGAACACATGAAAGGGTCTGAAATGATAACCACACAGTTCTGTGAAAATACGAAATGCCTTGAAGATAAAGCATTCTCTTTCTGTTTTCAGATCAGTTTATATGTGGGCTTTGGGATGAACAGAGACAAACTCAAGGTTGACTGAGGACCAGAGGCTGAAAAGGCAGAAACACTTTGAGGAGGACAGCTGAATGCAGAGACGGTTAACTGGCAAAAAAAAATATTCAGTTAACGTCAGTGACTTTAGTCCTTTCATAAATCTGTTTTAACATTTCAGATTAACACAGCACCATCATAGGGATGGGTATCAAACACAGTCTTTAATGGGACCACGGACTAAATACAACAACACGTTTGATATTAAGATGTAAATGTATGGTAACACCTTATGATGATTAATTCCCCAAGAGTAATCCTTACTTTGACCCAAGTAATGGAGTTGTGTTCTCTGTCGGGACATTTGTATGCAGATTGAAAGCTTTTTTTAGGTGCAGTAGCTAACGTTTAACGCACGTTTTCCTGAGAGTAAGAAAAGGAAGCGGTAGCACAGACATTTACTCTGAACTGTTTTGCCACTTCTTTGCAAAAGGTTTAAAGAAACAGATGCGGGAAAATGGAAAAAAAGAGTCAAATAGTGTTTAATATAGGCCATATATATCCCTTCTCCTGCTGGCAGAGCCACCACTACAAAATCTATTTTGGGTCAAATCTCAGCTGAACCAAAGCTGTGCTGCGCTGGCCTCGCTTGACCCTGTGATCCCTCCTCGTCTGGCACTACCACTGCTACCAGCCGCTGCCCTTTATCCCCCCCCCAGCTGCTTAACCCCACTGCTCTGCTGGTTGCTCGCTAACCTCAGCGAGGGAGAGATCTCATTCAGACCCTCCAGTCCTTTTGTCTGGCTCTGACTTTCCCTGCTTCTTTTTCTTTGTCTTGGACTCCATCATTCCATTCATGCTGTGTATTACTCATCTGATCCACAACCACCTTCATTTCCTGTTATGTCCTTCCTCCTGTCTCTCTAATCCTCTGTCTCTTTCCCCGTCTCTTTTAGATTGTTGGCCAGCCTTGTTCCATCTTGTCCATTTAGGTGATCATTTGCAAACAGTGTGTACTTAGCTGCTCTCCCTCTTATTGGCTAACTCTTGCAAAATATAAGACACCTGGACACCTGCTTGGGATCCATATAATTCCTCGAGGCTGAATACGATCTCATCCCTGAAGAAAATGACACGATTAATAAGTAACGTATGCCTTTCCGTACACATTATAGAGGCAAACTCTCGTCAGTTGCAATCTCATCTTTACTTGGCGGCGAACATCAGCAACATGTGTGTCCGTGTCATTCCTTGTCCTTGCTTCGATTAGAAACATGGAGAACAAAGGCGAGGTAAGTTCTTCTGATTTATGTAATGTTCTTTCCATGTTTCTCTTCGAGGCTGCTGGCCTACATAACAGCACCAGCAGCCACAGTCACAGTGTTCTGAATACTTCACAAACGCTGACAGTGTGACCCGGCAGCATCAAAACATCCGGCCCCGAGCCTTCTTGCATAATACCTTAGTCAGCACACAATGTGGCCTCCTTGCTGAAGCCACAGGACACCATTTTACTCTCAAGGGCAAATACAAGTGGGATGCCACACTCAGGGTTACAACACAACTGTACCTTTAGACCTCAAATGTTGATACTGGGACACTATCTTCATGAACAAATACATTGAGATAACATTTGTTGGAAGCCTGATACTCCTTTCCCACTGGTCAAAAATCCCACTTAAACCCGCTTAGATCAGGCTTTTGTCTGCAATTGGAATGTGTAAACTCTGCAATTACACCCAGGTCAACTGACTTTGCAGTAGACATAGGTTTTTATCTCCTCCGCTTGGCTCGGCTTCGATCTAAAGTCAAACAGGGAAGTAGAGATGGTCTATTAAAGGTGTTCCATTACTGGCTGTGAAAATGCCTGGATCCCCGACCAAGCCGCCTAACTTCTGGTTTAGATGGGCTGCATTGCCTGTGGGAAGTGGGAATGGGGTCAATCGGCGATTTTTAGCGGGTTGACCCTGCTAATTTTGGTGGGAAAGTGGTATGAGAGTGAACAGTGCTCACACACCTCTGAGCGCGACAGAGGTCTGTTTAAAGACGGGAGATACAGTACGGAGGTGATTTACAGCAGCTGTGACCTGGACTATGACTGCAGGGTAGAGAAGACACAGCAGGCGGGGACAGGAAAGACATAAAACTTTTAACAATGACTGAAGCACTTCTAAACCTGCAAATCTAACAATGTCTCAGCAAACTGTTAATATCATGTGGATGCTTTTATAAAGTGCTGCAATTGAGATCCCAGCCCACAATGCTCTGAATGACATCATCTGACTGAAGACCCAGTCAGGAGGGCTGACCGTCGCAGTGACTCATTAAATTTGGGTTTTTTTTTTGGACAGTAACTAGAACGACACAATAGTGGAATGACTCAAAGACATTGTGAGTTAAAGCTTTTTGCTCGAAATCAGGTCACATAATCACCGCCAGTTAACAACGAGAGCTACCTGGCTCTTGTTGCTGGGGACAGAAGCTGTTTTCCAGGCTGAAGTGTGACGAAAGTGGAACAAAACTGTCGGCCCATTCTACCTCTGTAACTTTCATACAGAAGGTGACAGCGTGAATGGGGCTATAATCATTCGGAAGTATAATAAGAAATCCAGGATAATGCCGTGTTAACTACATGCACTGTAGTGTAAAAAATGAGAATTTGAAGGCAGCCATTCATTTTGTTTAGCCTAACCTGGCAAAATTTCGAGAAAAAAAACTAAGCTTGTAATCTATATTCCTTGAATATTTAATCATTAACCCTGTGCATTGAAAGGACTTGGCACCAGTATATGTAAACTGGCACTGTATATGTAAAAAACATATACAGTAGGTAGAAACACTAATGCATATCTACTGCAGCACACACTCCACACACCTCTCCACCTCTCCACCTCCCCCTGTCCCCCTCTTACTCTTTAGTTGCAGCAGTGGGAGCTGTCACTTCTCTTCCTGTTGTTACTCGGCCTCGCAGCGGAGCCCCAATTACCAAAAGCCACTGCCGGCTCCCCGACAGGCCAGGTCACACCTGGTTAGCTACCCATTAACCACACACTTATGACCACAGACAGAACTCAGCCAAGCTTAGCGGATGCTGCTAATGTGCCGCCTACTCCCCAGTGAGTCACAAAAAACCTACAGTAAGACCAAAACAACAGTTTTGGTTGCGTGGTTTTGTTTGTTCCAGTTGAAAATGCAGATTTCTGTGGCTTCGTCTCTTCTAATTATGTAAAGGGTAACGTCTTAACCGGTGAGGAGAGTTACAGGTCACTGACTTCTGTTAAAGCTTGACAACTGCAATGAATGCATCCACTGTGAACCGACCTGACCTTCTTGGTGTTTGCCTCTTAATTGCAGAAGGCACAATTTTGTTGTTATAATGGCTACATGTCGATGTTTGTGTATCTGTGTGTGTGTGTGTGTGTGTGTGTGTGTGTTTCCGTATCTTCAATTACATGTTCTGAAAATGTCCTGATTTTACACACTGCACTCTTACGTTTATCAAACTCCTAAACTTTGTCAACAAAAAAGCACAATACCTAATATCAGTGCTGAAAAAAACCTCCGTGTACAAGAGCTCCATGTACGTGACAAGACGCTCTAACCCCTGAGGACTCACCAAGTCACATCAAAGTGATAATGTCCTTCAATAGCACCTATTATGTACTGAGGTTATGCCGTCCACCTGACTGCGACAGCCACAGGCCTTAAAACTCTCAGTGTGCAGTTTGATACTCCGGTTCTACACACACACACACACACACACACACACACACACACAGTGTCTGTTTCTCAGTGTCAACTTGATGCAGTGTTTTATTACTCCACGAGGTGGTGCCAAACGTGACCACAGCTCTACGCTGTGTAAAATGACTTCCTATGTAACGAGTTCAGTGTTCACAGTTCTTTAGTTAAAGCAAAGCCACATCACACACACCTCAGTGAGGTAAACCAGTGATTAAACAATGAGGTACCAAAACTGTTAGGATCCCGGACTAAAAACAAGAGACTGAAAGAACACTGGAAACAAAGATATCTGACCAGAGAAACATCGAGGGGCTCATTCAAGTCTGACAGCAAGGACAAGTCAAGTACATTTTGTTTATGTAGACAAATATCGTTAATCACAGCTTATCTTTAAACAGTGACAGGAGTTATGATCTCCTCTCTGTATGATGGATGTTCCTAACGTTCTAAGAATCAACATCCAGAGCAAGACAGCAGAGGGTCGAGCGTCCTTTGGTACAATCCTCACCAGCTCTGACCATCAGACCGTCTTCAGACAGGCTGAGTAACAACAGATTTCCTGAGCAAGAGTTATTTTCAAGTAGCCTCACAGATTTACAAAAGTAACAAAGTAAAGCTGGGGCCTTAGTACACAACATACAAACGGTGGGAGTAACATTTGGATGGACTCTATTCTGTTCACGGGATTAAAAACTGAGCCATCTACCTGGAAACTGAAAAAACTACACCGATGGAGGATATGTGGCTGAAAGCTTTGTAAAATCTCCAGTAAGTGGACACACGGCTAATACTAGCATTTTTAGCATTATTACCACAGAAATCCTGTTGCTTTTCAATATGCTACAAGTGTTGTCATTATGTTTCACAGTATTTCTAGGTTGAAATCTTAAAGACATGAATGAATTGTTTACTTCATTGTCACAACACCATTATCACAATAAAACATTAGAAGGTAAAACTTTTCAAACTTTTTTTTAGTCTGTTTGATTGTTTGTGTTCTTGGTTCTCTTTCTGGTGGTCAGAGCTCATCGTAAGTATTTCCATGACATTATATGCTACACTGTGTATGATTGCAGATACTGTGAATGTGTCTAGAGACGGGTGATAAATACCCTGGGAAAATACCATGCAGCCTATTGCCATGGCAACGCCTGCACTTCTCCCTCCTCCTCTGCCTTTGTCTGTGGGTGGGCTGCACCATTCAGGATTAATCTGGATTAAATCATGTTTTATTTTACAATTCTGTAGCAGCGACTAAACATTAGACTAAACTGACTTGTCTAGATTTGCCGTCACCAACGCCTCTTCCTCCTCCCCGTGAAAGTTCTGAAGGCACGAGCTTGAAAGGTGAACAGGAAACTTCCTTATTTCACTGTCGATGATGAGTTTATTCTTATAACCTATCATTAAAAGAGCAATCACTGGTACATTTAAAAACTAAACATATTAACATTATTTTGTTTTTGGTAGACTACATTCAGCTCAGCAGAAAGTTTGTATTTAATGGTTTTAATGGTACGGCAGAGATATCCTAACGAACTCTATTTAACTCACTGTACTGTAAATTAATACAGCAGGTCCAAATTGTACTGCTTTTATCTGCAACAGAGTTCAAAATTCAGACTTTTCTGAATTAGATTAATTAGTAAGATAAGACTCAAAGCCATCATATGACTCAGTGGAGCTGACAACATCCCTTTTCTCCAGAGCCCTTTCTATTGATGGGTTAATATACTGTAGTACTACTGTACACAGACGCTTGTAGTTGTGAGTGGTGTTTCAGCTAAATCTTTGTCCTCTGTGGCCAAAACTTGTTCAGTGCAGCCTTAGAAAAGGTTGTGTATCTTGACATGTGTGTATGCCTTGCTATTCTTGAAGCTTGAAATGATCCGTGGAGCTGTTGACAAAACCGTGTTAATTATAGCAGCTTCAATCTGTTTCCCCAAATTATTCCACCTCCTCCTTGTCAGGGTGGGGGTGGGAGCCTGGTGTTACCTGACGTTGTCGTGCTTCTGGATGTAGATCTTGTGAAACATCATGTCCTCCCGCTTGGCATTGATGTCAGCTTTCATCTCCATGGCAACGTGGCGGGGAAGCACTGAGAGCAGAAGACGTTCCTGCATGGAAACGTGGGGGCAAAGTGAGTTAAGTGGACAAGTATGAGTATGTTTAGAGGCGGTGGCTGTGGTTGTCTGAGGGGAGGCAGTGTGACTAACGCAACTAAAGAAGTGTAAGAGCGAGAGCTGCCAATCACTATGCAAATCAATGAAAAAAACTAAACTCTAACTATGCCACCAAGGAAGCATCACCTGAATTAAAATTTCAACATTACTTCATTTGTTCCTAGGAAAATTTCATGGACATAAAGGCTGCCACATAAAAACATACATACACTTGATGCAGTAACAGACGTGTGTGTCAGCGTGTTTAAAGGACAATACCAATGCTGACACTTGTGTCTGTTACTACAGTGTACCATATGTATTTTTTCTGTGGCAGCCTTGATGTCCACTAAACGTCCCTTGGTACAAATAAAGTAATCTTACATTTTCAATCAGTCTGTGGTCATATTTTTATGAGGAAACAGAAATCCCTTCACTTGTTTAACCAGTCGAAATGTCTCATGCACTCAAGTCCTCATATGATATCAATCAAACAACATATGGACCACTAACTTACAAAATATATTGTGTATATTTGTAATAGTAGCTTTTACTTTTTTTTTATCTTTACAATGAAATGTTCTTGTATACAATAAAATAAATGTCTATAATTTTCTGTGATGAGTATATCACTTCACTGCTAAAAGAAAAGAAAGCAGACTCACTGCCAGTTGTAGACATTTTTTGTCTCAATGATCATCAATATTAGTACTTAAATTAATATAAATCATTGAATATAAAACCGATTCATTAAAATCAGTTAAATTAAACGTTTTCTTTACATCCCGTCTCCTCCCACCACAAATCTGCACCATCTCTCACCTGCTGCTGGTTTTCCCTCTGGGAGTGCAGGCGAGCCTGGATGCATTCCCTGGTCTCCTGGAAGGCCTGCCTCTGGGAGCCCTCAGCAGGGTAATGGGTGCACACTCCCACAATGTTGGTACAGGAGAAGATAAGCACATTGGACACTATCTGTGGAGACAGCAAGATAAAGAAAGGGTTAGGGCGCAAAGAAGGGGCTTCCATGTGGGTCAGAGATCACAGAGACTCAACAGTTGAAATATAAAGTCGTGTCATCTTGTTATCTTTCTCTCTCCTTCCTGGTAATCTCTGCCGGCATTAAATACAGCTAAACAATCAATGCCTTTTAATTGCTCACATCCGCTTAAGAGATTTTATGCCCTGTGGAACATTAACCTTCCCTGTGCAGCTGAACCAGGGGAATAGCTGAAGTGATGTTGTCTGTATCTAAATTTGACATCTGTTCCAAAAAAAAACAAATAAGTACATTTTCATGTTAGGAATGTGACGAGAAAATGGCATCTCTGTAACTTTTTAGCATCAAGTAACAGACTCAAGTGCTGTCATGCCGATCGTGTCCAAACGTGAGAATAAAACATATGATAGATGTGTCAAAAAGTTTAAGTTCAAACTACTTTGTTATAGGTTACAGTACTGGTGCAGAATGACCAAGAATATGACTGAATAAGTCTGGTTCGTCCTTTAACAGGTGCACAACGTCTTGCTGACTGATGACTGGAATAAAGAACAACGTTTGTTCAGGTGTTTCTGAAACTAGTGCAAGAATGTGAACATAGATTTAGTTTGAATCTACACCTGGCCCTTCAGGTAGGCCTTTGAAAAGTACCAGCGGTATTTGGGGGAGACCAGAGGACAAAGAACAGAGGCCATTTTGAATTATAGGAAGAAACTATATTAGGGATGAAGCAAGTATCTGATATACACAAAATTCATCTGCAACTATTTTGCTAATCAACTAATCATTTCAGCCATTTTTAAACAAAAATGCTGAACTTCGTCCGGTTGAAGCTTTACATTCTGTATTTGTTGGAGGACAGAGCACAAGCTGATACTGTGTTACAAATTACAAACTCATCAAAAACAGATTCAATCAGCATTCAATTTTCTCTTAAGTAGACAGTTAGGAATTACAGCTTCTTATTTTAATTTTTAAAGGCACATTCTAAGGAACTGAAAGAAAAAGAAAAAAAACAGCAGAGGACTTTGTGCTGGTCCAAAACAAGAGTTTTTATCTGTTAAAGACGAATAAGCAGACATGCAGCTCAATTAATGTGTAGAGCAGGGTGACTAGATTATAAAGCCGATGGGGTTGACACAAAAATCATGTGTCATTAGATGAACAGAGGTAAAAAGAATAGATACTGGAAAGTGAGTAAAACCGGGCCGAGCAGTGAGCCTTGAGGAACCCCACAACATTGTGCGGAGCCTGTGACCGCATATGTGAGTGTGGCATAAGATCTTCATATTCTCGGAAAACCCAAAAGTGCTTGTTTGTTTGAAAGTTAATTTGCAAGTTCTATTCTAGTATCTAAGCGTTACGGAAATGAGAAATCTGATTTCCGAAATTGGAGTAAGCAAACTACAGAAACCTGATATACAAAAATATATATAGAAAAAGCTGATTTCCTGGCTATGATCCTAAATGCATAACCTGGTTTCTGATCACGCATGATTAAGACACCAGTGTGACAGCAGAGCACCAAGATGAAAGGAAAGGTTACACATAGTGATGCATGCCCATACTGAAGATCAACTGAATCAGCTGAAACTGAAACTCACACAAGGCCAAGTCAGCTTCCCGATCACACGTTGGACTAGTTTCAAAACCAATACACATTTGCACTGTGAGAGAGAGCTGCTTCTCTTAACAAACACACAACATACACACGGAGACACACACACATGGGGACACAGTATACAATCACTATAAAAAGTAAAATAGGTGAGTGATGCTTCACAAAATAAGGTCATACTCAGAATATCTGACTGTCAAATTTCCTGATTTCTCTTTCTTGTGTGCATGTAAACGTACTGATTCACTTACAGAAGCTAGAGTAGAACATATATAGTAGGCTAGTTAGGGGAGGCGTTTGGACATTTTAGAGAAACCCTTTGTTGGGGCACACTTACATGTGTGTGCCACACTAAAACAGGAATTCTTAATTTGCAAGAAATCAGTTCCTTAAGGTTTCCAGGCCAAGTTTCCACCTCTCAAACAGCCTGCATGCTGTCATGTGTCCAAGGCACCAGCGCTAAAAGACATTGTTTCCATTCAGTGCCAGGCATACAGTGGGTCCTCGGACCGGCAGCCAGCAGCAAGCCAAAGCCGGCAGCCCATTCTTTTCATAAAGCCATTTAATGGGCTGAATCAGCCAGCTGAATCACATTCACACCACGGGCCTCTCTGTTGCCGGAACAAACTGAACAAACACAACACGTCTTTATCAAGTCAAAAACCCCTCAGCAGGTCTCCATGCAAAAACCGAGCACACTCTGAGGGAGGAGTGGCTGGCGGAAGACTAGCCTGGAAGTGAGGCACGACCAAGGAAAATAAAGAAAAGAGGTGTGAGACAGAGACAAGTTGGTGCATTTAGAAAAGGTTACTCATTCTGCCTTATCTGACTGAACTGGACTGACCCACAGAAGACGGATGACTTGTTAGATAAATACAGTCAACCAGGACAAGAGGTTTTGGCTGCTCAAATATTTATTTTCACAGAACTGTTCTCACCTAACAGCACATCAGCCAGAATAACTACTTCAGTCAGGGAACTCCTTTAGAGCAAAAGGTGTAAAAGGCCTTTTAAGCAAAAACACATTTTCATAATCCTGAAAACTACAGTATATGTTCTACAGAATTCACTAGCACCTGTCAGCAGCGCACTTTGAACAAATTTGACATTTTTTGTCTATTGGCTATTGTCTTGTATTTCTTGTCTGTGTTTGTCTATAAATGTTTTTCATGCATTTATTTTTTCTCAGCTGAATTATAAACAGCAGCAAACTGATATGAAGCTGATGTGAACCATGAACAGAAACAGCCATTTGATCAATATATATGTATATGAAATATCTACTAAAATACAAAAACAATGACAACCCTGCAGAAGAACCTGATTATCACAACTCACCCATGCAGCTCAGTCAGCACGACTAGCAGCTCTAAAGAGATTTGTCACATTGAGCGCAGCCAGCCATGGTTGAAAGGCCAAATATACTGTATGTAGATTAGAAGAGAGAGAGGGAGCAAATGGCCTCATGAAGAAGTAATCCATCTGAGTCATGCCAGTCACAGTCGCAAAAGAGACGGTCCTCTCAGCCCACAGAGCGAGTTTTACAGGCAGAGAGATTTTTAAAGTATTTTTAAGTATTAAAATATTAAAGGAGGCATCTTTAATCTCATTGATGAGGAAGACTGAATTTTGGGTGAAATGGCTCTGGGAGGCAGATTTTTTTTATAGGTAAAAAGGGGTACAGCGCAGAAAGACAACAAGAAAACAATACATAAATGTCGACATATTGGGCAAATATATAGACAATAAACCATTACGATTACTGCACATTTAGTGATGATATTTGATGATATGATAAGAGGTAGGTTTGGTGGGAGTGTGGGTGAGATGTGATGCGTATGAGCGGCAGAGAGACGAAAGTAGTGCAACTACAAAAAATAGGAAAATAATAGTATAATAATTATAGAATAAACCAACACAATTAATTCATTTATACAAAGTAATAATCAAGGGAGAGAGAAATAATAATGTTTTCTGATCCATGAGGGGCTTATTAGCATTAGAAATGTGTTTGAGTCACATGATCAGCAGAGAAAGATTGTTGAAATTGTTGCCTCGTATAAAACTGACTGTCACAATTTGTTTTTGTTAAGACCATGTCAGTCTGGAGACTCCTGCTTTAAACCAGCCTGAACATTTAAGAGCTGGGCTCCTTCTACCTACAGTGCAGTCAGGCAGTCAGCTGAAGCCAGGCAGCATCCCGCCCCCACACTGCCATGGAAACGGCATGCATCAGATAAAGCCTTTCAACAGGTCAATACAAATATTCCCCAGCAGCAGCCTTATTCTATTAATACTGCCGGCGCTCACCCAGGCCTTATTTGGAAACCTATGGGGTTTTCCTAACCGCAGAGGGAAGCTGAGAGCAGAAAGACACAGCTCCCATCTTTAATACAGAGACCATCCCCAGGGTAAGACCACAGAAAGCTATTATCAAAAAACTGCAGAGGAGAAGTAATGAGCTCTTTGCTGATTATCTTAATGGGCATAAATAAATCTAAGTCTTCTCAAACTTAATATACATAATCAGGGAAGATTATCTTCAGCAGTTTCCCTTTTGTGATTCATGCATATTGTTTTGTTCATCTCATTCATGCTGATTTTCATACTATTCAAAACGTGCTGAACCAAAGACGTCCAAGATCACTCGGGCAAGCCATCTTAATAGTAAACTGTTAACAGAAAACCAACCTAAATTCAGCTCAAAGTCCCCGAATGATCCAGCGACAGTGGTGATGCCCCGAGCCAGCTGTCGCAGATTATGTTACATGAAAAGCTGCATTCCCACTGAAGACAGACAAAGCTGTGCACTGCCACAGGTATTTAACTCTTCTGCATGTCCTTGTTTCTGTTATCACCTCATTAATGGAGCCGCTGCACCGCATCAAGCAAGTGTCTGCAGGGGGAACAGTACTCAGCACAGTGAACACATCAGTCACATCATGATTCTCTGCTGAGCAAAGGGCCGTCCTGTGGCCACATTAAAGAGAAAGCTGTTCAGCACATGACCACATCAACACCACGGACTTATGAGACAATATTTATTATTGGAAAGTGTCCCAACTCTGCTGTGGAGGAGCCAGATATTATAATGTCAGATAACAGTTTATGATAACACAACCTCTATTTACTTTGACCAAACGCTACTTCTTTTTATAATGCATACAATTTCTTTCATTGTCTGATGACACTTGTAAGGATTAAGTAATGAGTAGTTTATTAATAATAATTGCCAATGATTTGTCAATGTATCGATTTATTCCAGACCTCACGTGGCTTTCCTGATCACTTCCATTTATCGATCATGAGCAGATGACCCTCAGAGTTTCTAACTAGAGTGCATCAAGATAAAACTAAGGCAGTGAAACAGCAGCGGCCCTGTACTGAGAGCTGTTTAGTCTCCCCTCAGTTATATAAATATTAGAAACAACCCTCACTTTAATGCGATACAGTTCAACATCCTCCAAAAATGATCGTACAGTTGCCTCTCTGAAACGGTTTCAGCAAAATTGAACATGAGGAGATGATTTTTTTTTTTGGGTGTGTTGTATCAGAGTGCATTAGTTTTACGTAGGTGTGCTTAATAAACTTGTGGGAATATGTATTTGTCCATTAACCAGCCTGTTAGCTGGCCGTGAATGAGGAATACTTGAATAACATGTTAACTACAGTGAGACGGGGCTTGGAAATAATTCAACAAGTTTATTTATACTCTCAGTGGAACCTTATGATGATGAGTAACGATCACACTGTGCTTCATCCGATTCTTTTGTCCAAGTTAATGATTCCAAGCAAGTTGTAATTAAAGCCTACTAAATGAATTATCCAGTTTGGTTTTCTCTGACACAATGCATACAGTGGAGAAGAGCTCACCAACATCAATTTGAATATTTTAGTGATTTCTTTGTCTTTTTTTCCCTCATATTGAAAATAAGAATATAGTATTATCATTACTGTCATACTGATTTCAATTAAGTAGCCCTGCCATATTGTTAATTCATGATTAATAACTGACTTAAAAATAATCTGTAAACCACAATGTAATGTTACTATCAAGGTTTTACAGTTTTCAACACATTTAGCCAAACAGTTTGCTCTCTGTCACCAAATGACTGCAGTATTGATGCAAAAGTCCAAAATGCAAAGAAAACACGCCTCATAAGCTGCAGCAAAGGAGTTTATGTGTTCTGTGTTTTGTTTTGTTTTGTTTTTATAATAAAAGCCTCATTAGATTTAAGATGATCTGATGTGATACAGTATTAACAACAACAAGTTCTCACACTTTCACACCCAGAGCAACAACTACACCATACCCACTGTAGAAGTCAAAGAATTCTGGGAACTGTGGAACAATGATAGAAACCATGGGACCAGTTCACTCATGTGCTCACTCATGCTCGTGTGTGTGTGTGTGTGTGTGTGTGTGTGTGTGTGTGTGTGTGTGTGTGTGTGTGTGTAGTGTGTGATTAATAATTGCCAGCAGAGGTCATAAAAACAACAGTGCAAGACATCCTAGGTGATCATATTTACCCAGCAGTCTGAGTTTGTCCCCTCCTCCGTCTCTCCCACACCTTTCTCTGTATCTTACATGCACCCTGAGGCTGACAGTTTCTTCTCTGCTCCCGAGCTCTCGCCACACTTCCGACAGACTTTTCACTTATACTCTTGTGTCATCTGTCAGATGCCCAGCATGATGTCTGTGGAGGACTAACAGCCAACATCCGGCCGACGACCACAACTGAACCAAACCACAATGTCCTGTGATGTGGCCTGTAATTTTTGTGAGACATTTTTAAGACATTGGTAAACATTAAAAGATGATTAGTCACTAGTGCTGCAGCAGGGCAGTGCTGCGATGAGCATGTCCTCATAATGTTCGCATCACTAGCTCTGCCAGGAGACTCAGACAGCTCAGGCGTGAAGCTCAAACATTTCTTCAGCCTGCAACAGGCAGGACGGAAAGTGTTGCAGGACTGCGTCATAAAGGTGGACACAGTGGCCTTAAGGTAAGAAAAGAAGGTTTCTGACCAGAACTGTAATGATTCATCGATTAATCCATTCATTCTTAAGCATTTATTTATCAGATAATTTGGTTGAGCAAAGTTTTGTTTTTATTAAGAAAAAAAAAAAAAGCTAGACTGTTTGATTCCAGCTTCTTAAATGAGATCATTTTCTGGTTTCTTTCCTCCTCTGTGACAGTAAACTGATTATCTTTGGATTGTGCACAAAACAAGACGAGAGGACGACACCTTGAGCTTTTGGAAACGCTGATCGTCATTTTTCACCACCTTCTGACATTTCATCCACTGACTAACTAATCAATCAATATACAAATCATCAAAAAAAATCAACAGATTCAAAATAATCATAAATTGCAGCCTTATCTACACCCTCAAAGTCCCTGTTTTTTTATCTCCAGACCAGCTGGATACATCTGGGTGGGGAGTGTGGTACAGTCTGCCAAATGCAAACAAACAAAAGACCAAACCAAGATCAAAACTTGATCTATGACGCTCATATTTGTTGTTTTTGTGATTACTGTGGCCAGAAGTGACTGATCGTTAATCACTTCACAATCAAATTTATCGTGAAGTATTTACTCCAAGGCCAAGTCTTACTCAAAGAATGAATCAGATTAGTGGGATTGAGAAGTAAGTTGGGTCAGTTTTGCTGTATGGATAGATACGGTTTGTTGACTCAGAGCTCTGTAAAGACGCAATTTAGCAATGCAAGGGAGAGCAACGATTCCTCTTCCACTCTTTGTGAAATTATTAACGAAAGCGTCAAACATGTCAGTTTTTTTTTTTCAAGTATCACCAGAATGGGTTGACTTTAGAAATTAAAATCACTGCGATTTCAAGATTACAAATTCCAGGAGGCAAACCTTGACTTCAACTGACCTGACCTTGAACTAAAGTCAGCGACAGGAATGGACAGGATTCTGTTGACTCTGTTTTGCCCTGCAACACTTTGTCATTCCAATTCTTACTTGCAGTTTTGATTAGATTAATAAATTAGCTACAAGTGTACGCCCCCGTAGCCGGCACACTGAGGCACATTGTGTGTTTTAAGGATAAATGCAGGTCATGCGCTTCATGCTGATTACTGTGAGCAGCCTCATTCTGCAGGGCAATGTACAAGAGGGTGAAAGTCTCTCACGTGAGGGCCGCCAGTTATTTGTTGTCGGATTTTACCTGGAAAGCTGTCAGCTGCTGCATTAATGCCTCTGTAACCAGGAAGCACCCTGAGGACCAAACTGTATAAACCAACGGCCGGGTCTGCTGCAGGAGTTCTGTGTGTTTCATATATTTCTGACCTCTACGATAATCCCATAAAACTGTTATTTCTTCTCTGGGAGGGCAAAGTGCACTTTACATTATACTGACTGAATGAAGGGCCTTCAGTTTTCATTAGAAAATAAACATAATTGTGCATTCATACATCTTAACAGGAGAACTGTGAACATTCACAGTGTATAGTCTGAACTCACACATGCATTCATTCATTATCCATTGAAAAGCAGAAATTAAACAAGTCACCTGCAAAGCTGCAAGACAGTGTCGCTTTTTAAAACCAATCTGTGCTTCACAAATATACATACGCACATTACGGTTATGTTTCGTTGTCATTGTCTCAGGCTTGTTTTGAGTCCCGCCCCCTGCAGGCCGCTCTCACAGCACTGGGCAGCTCCTTCAGCAACAGACTGATACACCCCAAGTGTGTGAAGGAAAGGTATCGCAGGTCCTTCCTTCCCGCTGCTGTGAGACTTTACAACCAGCACTGCTCCATATAGACCTCACCCCGTACTCTGCACTGTGCAATAAGTCTGTTACAAAACTCATTTCTGTTTTTTGCACTATTTGGTCAATTTCCTTACACCCATATTTATTACTTGTATTTAAATCTGTGTATAAAAATGTGCTGTTTACTTTGCACTATACCATGTGAATATGTATATAAGTCTATTCTATTTCTTCCCCTTCTAATTATATTGTTTATTTTTCCTATTGGTTTTTCTTGTAACATTCTGTCGCTGCTGTGACAAACAAATTTCCCCATCTGCGGGACATTAAAGGATTTCTGATTCTGATTCTGATTCTGATTCTGAAGAGCTTCATTGGCTGATTTTTTCCTGCCTAAACAAACTAAATAAACAAAATCTTTTTGTTTTCATAACTGAATAAACTGAATAAACAAACTAATCATAAGGGAAAACACAGTTTATACTGTTCTACTTTGTTTATATGTGGCGGACCCTGCCACCTTTCTAGCTTCAAACAGTGTTCTGGGACCTTATTTCCCTCTAAGAACAGCTTGTTTATTCACTGATGGAAAACGTTTCTATTACTACTTCATTAATATTGTAAATAATACAACTTTGAGTTTGAATTTGTTCTTCAAAACCACATAGTGCCTCTTTAACGTTGTTGGGTAACTTGGACAAAGGTTAGCATGTTGTATTGGACACAATAAGGTATTTACCTATGTAGTTGCAACATTATTTAACATGACTGCATGACGGAAGGACCACGAGACAAATGCTACAATATACAACAAGCAAACGCATACAATCACATTATTCATGCTATGTACAAGTCAGTGTTTGTGAATGTGTCATCTCCCCTGGGGACGCTAAAGGGCTTTTTCAGCCACGAGAAGCATTTTTTTGTTTTCACTCATGTCTGTTTGTTGGTTTGTTGGTTGGTTGGTTTGGTTTGTCTGTAAGCAGGGTTACACAAAAAACTATTAAGCAAATTTCCCCCAGACTTTGATAGAGGATTTGTCTCAGCCCGGAAACGGACCCAATTAAAGTTCGGTGCGGATCCAATGAAGGGAAGGATCCTGCATTTTTTTTCTCCCTCATATCACCATTGAGATATTCAACAATTTTGTTAATTCCTCAATGCATACTTAATCTTGATGAAATAAAATCAGGTGTCTTTAGGTGGCTGGTACCTATGAGTGAGTACATTTTGATGTTTTTTTTTTTTTTTGATTTGATCAGAATATAAATCCTGATCTCGCAGATTTAAATATGTTTTACATGTTTTCTCTTCTGTGTGCCGTTTGAGTTTGATTTTTCTTTCGTGGAGCTCTTCAGTTCATTATGTCTTTCACAGATGGCCAACAAAAGGGAGATGATATGAAACGGGAGATGGGGAAGAACTGGGAACAAAGGTCCCCCGTCGGGCAGCTGTCCAGCCTCTGATTGGCTTACCCGGATATTCCCTCACCCCAGACAACCGCAATCCTTGTGCCTAAACCTTACCAAGGTCTTGTTATTTTCTACAGGGGGGTACTTTTCATAGCAGAGGGTCTTCTCCCCAAACACGAGGCCAGCAGAGCGACCACTCGGAGTCGTTTCTGGCCATCTGACAGATGGAGGGCCAACATTTAACCTCCTTTTATGTCCGTTTGAATCTCCACCAACTCCAGATAGATATCCACTGTAGAGACTCCTCTATGCTTTTAAGGTGGTTAGCGTGAGTTTGTCACACATTTGCTGCTGGTCACGTGTGCAGTGGATTTATGAGATTGTTTGTTTAATTCAGCTGCTGAAAATAGTCTTAAGTATCTTCTGGAAGTGCAAAAAAAAATCCTGCCTCTGCCTCTCTCTCTCTCTCTCTCTCTCTCTCTCTCTCTATTTCTCTTGCTCTGACCTGCCAACTGACATTGATATCTGTTCTTTATTGTGTTCCACATACATACACCCACACAAACATTGCATCCGTAAGGGATAATGCCCGACGAGGTGTAATGGCCTCCGCGAAGTCCATTAACTCCTGATTATAGACGCCTCGAAGGGCATTATCCTGCTTATACCATGGTCACTTGCCAAAGAAAAGAAATTAAGACCATTAATTTATATTTTCAAGCGTTTTACAATCAAAATATAATGTTTTTCACAAGCCATAACTTAGTTTCCCTGGTAACGCCTGAGGGTTTGACTAATACCTGGAACAATCATTACCCTCCCGTAAGGTTCTTATGCAACGGAAACGTTGTTCACTCCTCCAGTAAATAGGACGGACCTTATACAAAATGGCAATGTCCGCTCAGCAATGAGCCAGAAAGCTAACGCTATGCTAGCATGATTCAAAGTCAATAACATTGCGTACGGTTGACAAACAGTAAATATAATTTGACAGTATGTTAAACAACAAGACTAAATCAAATCAATATCAAGATTTTCGTGAAGAAATGATCGGCCGTGTGTAGCGTTACTGTGGCCACAGCCTGAAGTAGAGAGTTGAACAGCGAACGGGATGTGAGGTTATTCACTTATATGATACAAAGTATCAGTAAGTTTAGAGGGGAAGTGTGTTTCTGCAGCTTGTGTGTTAAAGTTGCCATCCTGTGGTGTTCAGAGGCACTGAAGGACTGACGGACTGCACTCACTGTTGACAGGCTGATACGCCAGCTAGCGTATTAATTTAGACCGGTGAACAGACAATTTGACTGGAACTACTTAGTAGGTGTCCATATATCAGGGGTTAATGGACACCCTGCAGCCAATCAGAATCGAGTATTCCCCCAGACCATGGTATAAAGGCATGTATTCACAATGCGTTATGGCGCACAATGGCTGCTTTGGCACTGTTGGAGGATGTGGCAAACGGAAGGATACGGAGGGAGCGGAACTTCAGAGACCAGCAAGATCCACTGGCCAACAGTGATGAG
>OMLP01015581.1:0-29548 GCA_900302685.1 Spondyliosoma cantharus | reverse complement strand
ACACACACACACGCTGCATTGCCAGGAAACACTTTAGTGAAACTTAGAACTTAACTTCGTTGCCTTTTCACTCCTCTGGGTCACTCCTTCACCTCAAGGCCACATCTCTCTCTCTCTCTCTCTCTCTCTGTCTCTCCCTCTCTCTCTCTCTCTCTCTCTCTCTCTCTCTCTCTCTCTCTCTCTCTCTCTCTCTCTCTCTCTCTCTCTCTCTCTCTCTCTCTCTCTCTCTCTCTCTCTCTCTCTCTCTCTCTCTCCCTCTCTCTCCCTCTCTCTCTCTCTCTCTCTCTCCCTCTCCCTCTCTCTCTCTCTCTCCCCGCTGTCCTCGAGTGTAACAGCCTGCTGATATATATTGTTCAGAAACGAAGCGGTTCAGCAGAGTTCGGTTGTGACTGGGAACGTTTCTGGGGCACCAAATGCTTTCAAGCAGCCCTGATGCCTCGCAGGAGATGCTGAACTCCTGGGAACTAAAAGGTCACTCTATGAGTCATGCCTTTGAAGAAGAAAGACAAGCCTACCAACAAACAGAAGAAAAAGCGCGTTTAATTTTTCATCTCATGCTTCAAAAGAGAAGAGACAGAGAGGGGACACTGACTAACTAGAGATTCTTCCAAATATAGACGGCGCATTTCAACGGCGGCCAAACAGGAGACACGACTGCGAGGCTCTTTGATGTCAACGCTTCGCACTCAAACCTATTTCGTTCCATCGCTTTGAAACTCTCGCAGAAAACAGCCGCATTTTTTAATTGCGAGGTAGGTCCGTGAACCCAGTGCATTGCTATCCACCTGGACAAGAAGAGGACAAGACAACGTGTAGGAATTCTCTCTGCCTGCACAAATTTATCAAAGCTGTGAGGTTAAGGGATCCAGTCTCCTTCTTACCCAAGGCCCCAGAACCAACACAGCCTTATGAAATGGTCCAAAACAATGCTACAAATATCCTGAAACACGCTCACAGTGTTACTGGAGAAGTCCAGAGCTTATAGAGGGAATAGAAATTGACTAAAAGTTTCTCCCCAAAATGTTTTCTTGGCAACAAAACACCACAACACAGGAAGACCTAGCTTAACATTACTATGGAAATGGTAACAACATTGGAACATTTGTGCATTTTGCAAAACAGGAATAGCTTGACATTGATGTTCATAAGCTAATCACGAAGGCGCAGCCAGTAGAGGCAGTTAGCTTAGCTTAGCATGCAGACTAGAAGCAGGCCCAAACAGCTAGTCCCCTTACAGTCCAAAAATCCACCAACAGCACTTCTGAAGCTCACTAATAAATCTGTTGTACCTTGTTTGATCAATTTGTACACAAACGGACATCTTAAAGAGAACATGGTGTGGTTTTACAGGAATTAATACTCTAGAACTATTTTTCTGCGGGTGCACTGATTATTTTTCATTAACTCAATTTTCAGGCTATTCATTTTAGACAAATAGTGCAGAATGAATGAGTTGTGCAACAGATCTGATCAATCAAACTGAACTTCATATTGGAGGTGAAACTAATGCCAACTCACTGAAGTCTCAGTAAACTATAACAAGAATAAGACACTGACGTTTGGTCAGGAAGAACAGAGAGAATAGAGCTGAATGTGAGGGACAAATGGGGATGGAGGTCAATATGAGACTGATTGTGTGTCCACTGTAACACACACTTTCATCAGAAGGTACCAACAACACTGATTGTAGTTTTCCACTCCTGAAACAATTTTTAGAAGTTTTGATGAAAATGTTAAAAAAAATTACTAATGTCTCCATATTGTGTTGCAGAGATATCTACTCAAATTAGCATGCTAACCAGCTAGCCCTGGCCTGTCCTGGGACAAAGCTGCTGGACTAGCAGTGTCAACACCAACAATGTTGCTCTGAGTTCCCAGTGCGGACCGCTAGCTGCGCGGTCTGACTGAGTTAGCAAGCTATTGGCAGCTACTGTTAGCAGCAGTTAGCGGTTACTCTGGTGATATGTTGCCCACTATTTGTTTTGAGTATGGGTTCTACAGGTCCTGTTCTACAGAGGAACAGAAAGATAGCTCTGGCATATGATTTGGCGAAATATAACGTCTTTTGGATTAAAAGTTGCTGTCAGCTTTGTTGGCATTTTAGCTAACTGTCCGTTTCCCAGTTAGAATTCTGCTCCCTCCTCTCTACGTCACCACATGAACACTCATCAGTAATCACAGCAAACAGGAGGATCCTGACAGGACCGTATCTTTATAGAGCTCTCTGTCCCAATTGGATGAAGTGGGCAGGGATACCACAGCTATTTAAACAACAATTCTAATAAAAGTATATCACTTACAGCATCTTATTTTTTTTTGTAATCTGAACATAATCAAGAAATGTACAGCATTTTTGAATGTGCATGGTTTGACAATCGATGGTACAGTCGATAACATGTCATCAACACAATTGAAACTATAATTATGAAACCTCATCCCAAATAAGGACACAAAGTTTACGCTATGAACAGCGTGACAATCTACAGCTGCAGTGTTTTCAATATTTACAATCAGAAAACACAAAAAACTACTTGAGTGAATACTTGAATAAAGAGCTGTTTCTGTGCACACATCAGTCCAATTTTCATATGAGATTGCACTAATTAAATTGTTCTATAAAGACTGAGACACATCGGCTCATAAGATGCAAACTGGTGGAGGCCAGAGGCGAGTCTTGTTTTCCCAACAATAAAAAGTTTATTATTCAAAATATATTTACAACATGCTGTCGAGTGAGCACTTACAGCAGGTGTGTTATCTCTCGTGAATTTGAGTGATAAAACTGAACACTGAGGCCCCTGTTCAGTTATTCTGTGCTCACTCTGACAATTCATTCTCATGTTTCTGTCAGTGGTCCTTATTACAAGTCAGCTCAGAGCATATGTTCCACTCACGATTAAACAGCAGTCAGCACGACAGATAACAAATATAAGTACTTCATAACGTGCAAATGGAAAAAGAAAGCTACAGATCAGCCAGTCTAGTAATCATAAACACATTCTTGTATATATATGAAAAAAAGGCTATCCATTGAATTTAAAGCTCAAACAATCTGTGTTACCTCCTTGATAGACATGCGTGTCTTCATGCTGTGTAAGGTCATATGTTGAACTGTCCGTAAGACTTCTGTTGAACTGTGTTTAGACCTGATTTACATGGAAGCACACGATTAGACAACAGGTAATCATCACTGAGCAAACTAATTTCCATGCAAGTATGCCACTGGACATGTACTAACTACACTTAGCATGTGATTAGACAAACACAATGTGTTCACTGTGAGTAAGTGGCCACGATGTAAGAGGCGCAGACCAAAGCGGCTCCCCTCAGCCTGAGGGTTTTCAGCCACATTACTGTTTCTATGAATGGGGTGTCAGTCTGTAGGTCAGTCCACCATTTTCGTCCAACAGACACATTTTAATATATCAGATTGAATGCCACGGTGCCATGAGGAAGAATCTTAATCACTTTTGTGATCTCTGACTCCGCATCTAGCGCCACCAACAGGTCAAAGTTTTCCGTTATCAAGTAAAATGTCACGACATGTAAACTGCTCCACTGATGGGTACAAACATTTCCACGGGCTTTAATGTTCCCAGAGAATTAATCTCAATAACTTTGCTGTCGGCTATCCTTTGACTTTTCATCTAGCTCCACCAGGAGGGTTAAACATGTGTTGGTTTGGGAGAAACTGTTGAATGATTTCCAGTTACATTTGGTATCCACATAGATTTTCTTCTGTTTGGTGTGTGGCCGCTCGGAGCGCTTCAAGTGGAAAATCTCTTAACTTCTCAGAAGGGCGCTGGTGTTGTCACTGTTTGTCTTTTTCAGGCAACCGATCACATATTAGATGGGTCGGGCCCCCCTGGTAATCCACAAATGGAGGAGAAGCTTGTTCTGGCTGTGTCGGTCTATCCTGAGCTTTATCAGACGGAAACTCTCATAACAGAGACGCAGAAGTCCATCTGTGGGAGCAGATCAGGTCTGTACACTGAATGTTGCTGGTGAGTCCTTCTGTCACCCTGCGCCTCATAAGCTTGTTAATATCTGTGTGGTCAGCCCTCTGTTACCATAGCGATAGCAGCTGTCAATGAAAGCACAGCATGTTTTCCTTCGGCACACAAGTGCTTCATCCTTGCACTTTAATGCCCAAGAAAAACGCTACGTGGCCACGGGCCCAAACATTTTGTCTCGTGCCATCACTGAGTCAAATCACTGCTTTGTCCAGTGGTTTGGTTTATGACCACATATTTGCAAAACTGACACTCCCACCAGCCTCAGCTGTACCTTATTGTAAGTGCTAATTAGCAAATGCTTCTAAATGTCCATAAAAACTTGTCAAACCGCTCCTGCAGTACAATCTCCTCTGCGCATCCACATGCTCAGTAGGCTTAGCTCACCCATTGACAATACTGACCCTGTACTTTCTGTTTACCAACACGGAGCTCGACTGAGTCACGCATTCGTCGAAAATAACTTGATGAAAATTAAATCATGTGGTAACAAATAGTTGCCTTGTGTCTGGTGGTTTGTTTACTGAATTAGGCAGCAGGTAGATCTTTGTATGACCTGGGAATAAATAAGTCAATTACAACAGGAATTCAGACCGGAGCTGGATTTGAGTTCCTCTTCGTAGCCTGTGAGTGTGTGAGGAAAGGACAGATTAGACCAACGGGAGGGAAGGATGAGAATTTAGCCGTTCTTCGGTTAACATATGAGTGATTTACACCCTTTGTTCGACAGTGAAACCTCCTTGTTTCACCACATCTATTGCGACTGTGGATTACAGCCTCCATCCTCTGTGAAGTGTCAGCCCATTCAAGAGCAGGCCAGTGACATGGACATACAGTTGGCTGTACACTGAGAACTCGTGCTTTTATATCTAGTTTTGGATGCCTATTTTTAGTACGCCTATGTAAGCAATATTTGTGTCTCTGTGCCAGTTGGCCGTCTATTATCTCAGCCTGCAATATCTTCTCCAAAATAAGAGCCAACGGCAAACTCCCTTTTCAACCGACTAAGCAGGAAGCGGTCCAAATTGAAATTCTCCTACTTCTCATAGAAAATGACTTGAAACAATGAAACAAGATACAAGACAAGATACAACAAATCACACGGCTTGAAATGGATCAGTAGAGCCTCATCTGAGCTTTCTATTAGTGAGAAGTAATGAAAGAGATAAAGATCCCATGATAACAGGAGTGATGTGTATTGAACAAAGCAAGTGTTTCCACTTAAAGCCCCTCTGTCTGCCCCGAATGACCAAAGGATGCTCAAAAGCACTTCAGCTTATTGTAGCTCAAATACAGTTTGACATTATGTAAAGGAACCATGGCCATCTCTGGAGTAACAGCTGAATGAACCAATAACTCATGTTTTGGGAAAATAAATGGTGGATGTGTGTTGGGGAGACGGGCAGAAAGTGTGTGTGTTGTGTGTTAGAGAGAAAGCTTTGTGCGAGAAAGTACCATAGCCTCCAGCATACCAAGCATACCATGTCTGACCCAGCAGGGGATAAACATTAATGCTCAGCCTCAGTATATGTGCAACTCTACACTGTTCCCTGTGTTCAGTTGTCACCATTTGGAAAAAAAAGGGCCAAATATAGCCAATAGTGGCAGTTGTCAGGTTCTAAGAACAATATGAACAATATCAGCGATTTATGATTACCTTCATGGACAAAAAAGAAGCAGTGATACTGAGCGAATGTAAACATAAATTATGCCAAGATGTTTAAAGATTTACTTCACAAGATGTATTTGGCTAGCAAAAGGAGCCTCTTTTCTTCTGATTCTGGTAACATTGTACTTTTTAAATAGTTTCTAAAACTAAACTAATAGCATCTTAATTCGCTGCATTGCATCTAAATATTTGTCAGAATGGAACCATCACTAATCAAGCATGGCATCAGTTCAGGCAGTACACTGGAGTCGCTGTCACATTAGCTTATTAGGATCAGCTGATCATTCATGCTTCACACTCACTGGCTGTTCCACAGCCATGTGGCTGTCAGCTGACAAGAGTGTTTTCAATCGTTTTCATGCAAACACACTCATAGAGCTGCAGCTACATCCAGTAACCTCTGTTTTCCTTGCTAATGCAGACCTCGGTAACACAAACGTGAAAGGTAACAAAACACCCCAATTCTTCTACAAGAGCAAACACAACGTCTTCACCCACTCCCACCATCCAAAGAAATGAAGATCAAGTGGATTAACTTTATTTTGATGGAAAATACCCCACAACAACAGGAAAACTCTTACAGGGTATGTTTTCTCTAAACATTTTATTGAAAGAAGTTTTTTTTCAAGAGGGCCAGCAAAGTAAGGATCATCATCAAGTTCACAATCTGCTGTAGGTTCCTGTTTATTTTGAAGGTTAGCCCTGTTGAATTTAGCATTAGCGCATACCACGGCTAATGTGGCTAGTGTATATTGTAGGACGCTGGATGGAGTATTTAGTATTCAGGGACAGTCCAGAGAAAATCTGTTTAAAGTTAAGCCTCATTTGAAGCCGATTAAATAACCAGAGTAGTCAGATGTGAGAAAGGGTTTTGTCATGTTGCTCTGTGTGTAATTTACACTGCAACGCTCACGAAATCTGTCTGAAATCTATAACCACCTGCTATAAATGATCTTTCTGACAAATGTGTCTCTGCCTGACTGTTAAGAAGTCAAAATACAAGAAGAAAATCTATAATTCAGTTTCATTTGGGATTTATAAGGCAACAAGAGTGCTCTGATGCTAGCAAAGCTAAGATCAAGGTTCACAAGACATGGTTGGAAAGACCAACAAGGAGGACAGACTTTTGAAAAACTGGTGATTTCATCACGCCAACCCACCGGATAAATCCAAAATGCAAAGAATCACATCTTGCTTTTATGTTGACTGTCAAATGAGCAGAGTAGCCTTGTGTCTTCTGTGTTTCAAAACGCTGGAAGCACAGGCTAAGTTAAAAAAAAAATTAATTTACTCAACAAAACCTAAAAAAACAAGATATTCAGCTCATTGTGCAATTTCAATCAAATTTTAGCATGGTTTATTTTGTGACTGTTTTTCTAAGTTTTGTTTTTGTTATTGAAACAGAAAATGCAATCACTTTAACCCTGTGAGGGGGTCGGGGGGGGGACGGAACAGAAAAAGTTAAAACACCAGAAACAACGGGGAGCATAGGAACCCAGCAACAAAGTAAGGGTTACTCACACTCGAAACAGCTTTAGGGATCCAAGATAACTTGATAAGAGAAGAAGCAGGAGGATAGGCAGAAGAAGAAAGTGCCAATTACTACAGTTCCAGCGCTGTGTTTGGTTCCCCACCAATAAAGGTCCAGCAGAGGCTTGGACTCAGACACATGTATGCGTGTCAGATAGATGTCCCGTGCTCCTCTGCAATGCCTCCACTTGTTTCCACAGTTTTATCCACACGGCCCGTGTGATGTTCCGTGTCTGCCCGTCTGTTGTGTTTGGGTGTCTGGGAGCCAGCGGCCATGACAGTTCTGTCTGAGTGATCAAACACACCCACGCTGTGATTTCCACAACACCGAGCCAAAACAGACTGGAGGCCCTGGAAGGCTGTTGGACCGAGGCTCAGTTACAACTGGCCTGTTCAGTGACAGTTTACACTGTAACACCTTTCAAAATATGCCAACTGCAGTGCTGAGCCTGCCAAAGCCCTTCAGACTGTTGTTTGGTATTGTCCACATTCCCCTACAGCATATCTCTGCAAACACCATGTCTCCAGAGGTGTCCAGTAAGTTGGCCATGGAGTAAGAAGATTAGCTTTATAGTGACCCTATGATGCTTATTGTTGTTATCTTATGTCATTATTTGAATAATTGTGTAGCAACAGTACAAGTCATCTCAAATTCTTCTCAACATCAACTGCACAACCATATTCAGAATAATGTGATAATAATGTGAATAATGTAGTTACCAGAATAAAATGTTATTTCAGCAAACCCCGGATAACTTCAAAGTTCAACGTGTCATTCGTGTCAAATCAACATTTCTACAAAACACGTCATATCACGTTCACTGAGCCGTGTTTGTGGTGACGGAAACAGTTGAGCCTCAGTATGACCAAGTGGTTTTTTGTGCCTAAACCTAGCCGGAGCATGAGCACAGAGCTGTCACAACATAAAATTAAAGAAAAGAGAGAAAAGTGAAGTTGCAACATATCCGTGGTTTGCAGAAACATACATTGCCTGGTACCTACACCAGCAATAAACGGCCGAAGTCACTCCCCTTCTGGTGGACCTCATGGGAAAAGATTTCTACAGCAGCCATTGAGGAGAGACAATAACATTTTTTGATGTGGTTTGAGTTGTGCCATGAGATACACATATGATGTTTGTCAATTAAAAAGATATTTTTCAGGTCGATAAAGTCTCAGTTTGTCGTAAAGATAAATAAGTAAAATATCAGCCGGTCTGTGAACTACATCATCTTATTCAACACACGCCACCGACACAAACATCTGGGCTCAGAGAAAGGTTGCAAAAATTTAAAATCACAATAAATCTGCTCATACTGACAACTGCAGTCATATGAAAGGAGAGTTGGTCAGTTCTGTGAGCTCTACAATGTAGTCTTTATAATGACATTTGCACAGTCTGATATGTCATTAGTCATTTCACAACAACCGTAAAACAGACAGGAAGTTGGCTAAAATGACAACAACACCTACAGCAGCTTCACTGTAAATGTGGTGTTTTTGGTTCAACACATTTTAGTTGTGCAGCTCAACGTGCATTAAAACAAAGACAGAAGTAAACTCCTGTAAGTCCCTGAGAACATGTTCACATATTACAAACGTATGCATATGAAGGACCGTTCAGGCACAAAACAACTAACAAAAGTGCTCTTGTTGCAACAGGAATGCCAGAGGTCATCTCCCAACTATCGGCCATTGTTGTGTTGTGTTATTTCTGACAAGTTAAGCTGAGAATGCCGTTAGCGAGACACAAGACCAGGAGCAGCGCAATATCGAACACAACTTGAGGCAGCAGCAGCTTTCTGCAGACATGACTGCTGGATGGATGGTTGGTTGGGTCCTCACTATTATTAGAAGCAATAATTGCTTTATTTCCTCTCATAATACACGGCTCACACCTTTTGATGGTTTGACGGTGAGTCTTACAGCGTAAATGAGAGCAAAGGCATTATGCTCCATTAGCGAGCTTTACCAAATCTGCCAGGAAGCTTCTAATGGAAGTCCAAATACAGGAAATTTCTCTCCTGTAGCAAGGAATAAATACCAGATTGCAGGAAATGTGCCAACATGCTTTATATAAATTGTACTCTTGTATTCTGTAATGACTTTCTGTAGCATACCTTTTTTTTCCCTGAAAATCACACTTTACTGCACATGTTCACAAGCCCCTCGGTGACCAGTTTGTTCTTTTAAGAGTGGAAATTTGCCACAGGAAATTATTCTTCATATATCAGTAAAACTATTACATTTAGTCAGGCAGTGTTCTCATGTTGAATTACCTCTCATGTTGTTGTTGCACAAAAACCTTGACATGAACGTCTATCGGCTGACAAACCTTGGCAGAAACTGTCAGAATTCTAACACAGAGATGAAGAAAACAATCCTTTTACAATGATCATTTCACAATCATAACGTTGCGTTAATGAGAAGAGATGCTTGTATTCTGCACCTTTCTACAAGCTCTGAAGATGTTTAATAAAAAAAAAAAAAAAATGATTTGTCTACATCAAAATGTTTTGATCTTTAAGTCAGTCATGCTCTAGCTACAGCCGTAGACAGAATGTTACGTGTGTCCAAAATTAGTTCCAACTCTGTCCGACAACAACAAGCTAGACTTTCAACCATTACTGTCCAACGTATGAGGCTACAACAGAAAGCTCTGGGCAGTGGCCAGACTGATGTCACATTTCTGCCTCAGTCTGTCTTGATTCAGCAAAAATCAAACATTATAGAAAACAACGGTAAATTTAAAAAATATCTATTTTGTGTGCCAACGCCTTTTTCTTCTCTTTTTGCTGTGGTATCAGAGAGGCTGTGTATTGTTTGTTTTTTGTGGGTTTTATAATACTAGTATCGCGACAATGTTTCAAATCCTGGCATTCTAACAACATTACACACTGCTTCTGTAATTAAAAAGATTCCATGCTTCAGTATAAGAGCTCTACGTCACGCATGAGTTATAGTGTAATTCTTCTCCAGTGGCTACATTCGGTGGAAGTTCACTGAGCATGATTTAGTTGACAAGCAGAAATATGGATCAGAGAAGCTCCGCGAGGTTGACAGCTCTAACTTATCCCTGAACTGTGGCTCGTGAGCAGTTGTATCCTGCTCAGTCTACAAAGCAGCCGCGGTTCAAACTCCATCCATATAAGGCCAGGTGGGGAGAGTCTGAGCCTTATCACACCCCGCTGCTGCTCTGCCTCGCAGTCATAATACATGTGGGAAGCATCGCTGGAGAGGGATCTGAGGACTGAGGCTTTTCCTTGACAACCAGCCACAGAATAATGATAACCTCAGGGCTGAACGACGGCTCTTCCCGCCCGATATGGACCATCTGTAATTTCAGAGCCAGTTTTAGCTGTAACTAACCGACCCTTTCTAAATATAAAAAGAATAACCAGATGTGCAGACACACTTCTTTTCTCTCCAGTGAGAATAAATGCACTCGGACAACAGTTTGTTTTTCTGAGGGAAACCATTTCCTTTGTATAACATCAGGAGGCCTGCAGAGTCACAGCGCTTCATTCAGGATACACCGCGTCCAGTACATGAGTTACGTTAAACAACATGGAGAATACACAATGTAAGCTATTAGCATATGAATACGGAAAATTTGAGAATGCTGTTCCCTCCTTGAAAACAAGGTGATAGTGAAAATAATAATAAGCGGTGCAGTGTTCTCTGGATCCAGCTTCTCTGATGCGACACAGCACTGCTTTCCAACAGTGAAATCTTTTTTGCTCGGTTGGACAAAATAAGTTACACGAACACTCACTTTGGGTCTCTGAGAGTCATAAAAATAATCATCAGTCTGCTCAAGGATGAAAATAATTTGTATCCCTAAACCTGTTGTCAGCTGGGATGAGTTTGTCAGTCACATGCCTGCTCTCCATATGGGACATCTGTGCCCCAAATGTCTCTCCTTCCCATGCAGGAAGGGGTAATTGGCGATGGGCATGCTGCCCCATATCCAGCCTCTGTCATGCACTCCCTCCAGAGCAGGCTGCTTTTATGTCTCTCTCACAATGGCGCCTCTATAAAACTATGAAGGGGTCTGTGGGAGCTAGAGAGAGGTTTGATGCCAATTATACCAAATCTGTCTGCTGTGTAGGTCCAGGAAACTGACCCATTTGTCTTTCAGAACTTGGCTACGATTTGTGGGGAAATTAAACATTTACATGAAATAAATACACATCAGACTTCACAGCACCGATCTGTAAAAGGCCTGCATTATCAGTTCTGTAATTATCATATGAAGGAGCATTTCTCACACAATCATTTCATCGGTGAGTCATCTGTAACTGTGCGAGTGAATCTTTTGTATGAGTAACAGAAAAGCACCATATTTCCCCCCCCCCTCTATCCTTCAACGACTTGACGACAGGACAATGGATTTGCATTCATTACCGATGATAATGGCATTACTTTCCACAATTAGCATAATGGCACATAATGGGCTCAATGGACTCTTCGTGCCACCTTGACAAAGGCCGCCTGTGAGGCGCGCTATGTTAACGTGCACGCAAGCACACTTTGTGCACTGCATACAGTACGTGGTTCAGTCAGATCAGGGCTCTTCACCAACACTATCTGAAGAGAGAAATTAGTTAGAAACTATCACAAAAAGGTTTGCTATCACAATGCTTTTACTTCTTTTTGAGTAATGTTATTTTCTGCGCAGGTGAGACGAGTGCCCGGTGGAGAGGCCACAGATTGAGCCTGTATGTTCAGAGGAAGTTTCATGCTGGCACAGGCAGGAGGAATACTGAGAATACAGATGGACAGCACAGACGTGGATTTGTCTGCAGGAGTAGTCTGCAACGTTAATGTGAATATGTTTTTCCCCACCATGAAGACTATTGGATTAAATTGGGAGTGACACAAATTCAATCGGTCATTGTGACCCGAGTCACTGTGAAGAGGGACGCTACGAACAGTTCTGCAGTTAATCAAGGACACAGGTGGTGGAGTTTGATCCTTAGTCGAATTCAAGCACTTTAAAAGCATTTCCGGTGGTTTTCCAGCACCTTAGTACATTAGCGTTTTGGTATGAAACTCCACATTTTTATGATCCAGTATCATGAATATATGTCTGGCATTTGTAGGGCTGCCTCCTACAATTCCATGACATGTATCATCCATAAAAATAACCCCAGAGTCAGTTGAATCAACACACTTCTGGTTTCAGATGCATCACTGTGCACAGAGCAACAGCATGGCAATCTGTAGACTTTACACACCGAGTCTCAAAATAACCACAAAACTAAACTAACCTTTTACGCGTTCCATGATGAAATGTCACTTTTGTGCACATTATTTGTACTTGGTTTGTACAATGGTTCAAATGACTGGAGTGAGACAGATGTTGACTGCCAATGACCCACAGGTCATTATTATATTCATCATCACACTGCAGCTCCACAGAACCTTTTAGCATCTTTCAGCTCATTCTTTTGGTTTTCCAGTATTGTTCACTCTCACTGTTCCTATCAACAAGTTCATGTGAATATGTTTATTCTCACCATGAAAACTTTTTGAGTCAATTGCAAGTGACCCAAATGCAGTCAGTCATCGTGACCACATCAACCACATCTCCAGCAGCAGCATGCACAAAGCTCTGATCAACAGGTACTGTACACTACTTACTGTACCAAAGGGCACACTTTGTGAGCTGGTGATCACAGTGGAACATTTAGCAGAAGAGTCAGATATCTTGAGTTGGAGGAGAGCAAAAAAGAGATGAAAGGTGAGTGAATATGGGCATATGGGCCCAAAACTACTCCACATGATAATGTTGTTTGTTGACACGTTCATCAGGTTAAAAACAATTATTTGTGCTTTAACAGATCTATTTTTGTCTAACAAAGCATTGGTTTAAAGTAAGCCCAAACCCCTGGTGCATCTAGGTATGGCCAGATACTGCAGAGCAATCCCTCTCACATCACACATAGTCAAACATTGACTGGTGTGGCTTTTAACGTGGTATTTATAACTCTGCTTTATGACATCCCATAAATAATCACCAGAGTAACCACAAATGTGACAAATGGCCAAGAGGTGACTCTCCTCTCTGGCAAAGCTCTCAATGTAGCTTGACACCAAAGATAAGACAAATGTGATGTTGGCAAAGATCCAGCCTGTTCAATCAGAGCATATGGCCAGGTGGAAGGTGAACAACACAGCAAATCGAGCCAGGAGAGTGGCACTAGCTGTTTCCCTGAATATCACGGATGGATGGTTTTACACATGAGGACCTGCAGACACACATATCGGAATACAAGTTGTATTCATGAAGTTTGACCTGCAATCCGATTCCTGTTCCAGCTGCGGCTACAATCGATGCAGAGATTAGCTGTCTGCGCTCATGGAGTGCCTCTGATTCATTGATTATGAGCTAAGCCTGCAAGATGGGAGATGAAAACATCCCCTGTGCAGCCGGCGGAGAGGGGGACTCACCTAATAAAAATGGATGTTGCACAACACACACAGCCACGCGGAAAAACAAGACATAATGTCCTCATTTGAAGCCTGGTTACATTAAAACACATTACTTAGTCGCTGCTATTTTTAAACCACCACTCTGTGTGCTTACAACAAACGTCTCTCCAGCTAAATGTTACAGGTCAAGAAGTTTTGGTCTATGAGATCACTCCAGCAGTGGACAAAAATGGCATAAAAAGGTCCTCGTTCCCCAGGCTGGCAGCTCTGTGGACTTTTTGTGCCACCATGCACAAACAAACAGTGAAGCAGTCGTGCCCTGCTAACAGCTCTTCTAGGAAAAGGGCATCAGCCCATGAGGAAACAGCTTGGTTGCACAGCAACAGGACAACAGAAGAGTCTATCAATTATGAGAAAAGTTGATATTTTAAACAATCTTTTAGGGAGTCTTCATCATTACGAAAACAAAACAACATTTGACATCGGAAATCACAGTTGTAATGTTTTCTTTCTTTACCGACACTGTGATTAACTGACTTTTTAGAGTCATCACCATGCAGAACAATGTTCCTGCACAGGATTGCAAAACGGAAACATGACTACTGTTGTTGCGCAAATGTAGCCCTGTAGAATTTAAAGGGAAGTTTTCTCAGTGGAGCAGTCAAATATGCTGCCATCAAATGACAACTGGGTGTCTAAAGAGGCTCAACACAAGAAATACAAGCACGAGCAGCACTTATGACCAATCTGGCATCCACATACATGAGCAAGGCGCTACGTTAACAAAGGAAGTAAAACACAGGGTGCTGTTGGCCGTCGATTGACAGTAATGGATGTCTGAATGTTCACTTTCAATTAATGTGAGTCTTTAACATCCACATTCTTTGACAGCTGAGTACCAGGTAGAACTTAACCGACAGCTCCTACTATGAGAAGTCACATGAATATGCACATGCAATTTATAAGCCCTGTCATTACAGCAAATCTCGGTAAAATGCTTATGGAATCTCCAGGAGAGAGAAAAAAAACCTGTTGAAAAAAGCTGACCAAATTAGTCATACGATTCTTACTGCAGGTTACCAGTTTATGCTCCATTTCAATAAATTATCAAAGGAGCTAATGTTAAATTATGTTAGTTTAGAAATTGAGTCAGCTAACAGAGAGCAACAGTAGCTAACCTTACTAACCTAACTAGCGTTAGCTACTGTTGCTCTCTGCTAGCTGACTCCATTTCTAAACTAACATTAAACATGACTACTGAGTCAGCTAACTATCAGCTAACTATCTGTTAGCTGACTCGAGTCATCTAGCAGAGATCAACAGTAGCTTGGAAATAGAAGTCGGTGAGCATAAACTAAGAACCGACTTCCAGCACAACTACAGAACACAGAAGTTCCACAGAGCTCCTTTCAATTTATTCATATAGCCTGATATTAAGATAAATCAATTTGACTCAAGGGACTTTACAATCTGTACAGCATACCACGCCATTTAGATTTAGATTTTGTGAAGTAGAAACTGAAGGAAAAATGGGAGAAATCAGTCATTTGGAGGGGGAGATACCAACTTCTGAAATAACCAAAACATGACTAACTTAAAGCCTTGTGAGTAAGACCGAACAGCTGTTTTTCTCAATCACAGAACCTGCATTCTCTCTGTGTTGATAACATGATTCACACAGGATTAGGATCACGGACGTCCTCCGCAATTCTTAAAAATGAGTAGAGGTCCCCAGGTAACACTACTGCTGTGCAACTAGGTCTATAGAATGGTTCAATTGTCTCTTGTCTTCATTGGTTTAACTGCAACTGCACTTTTTAATGTATGAACTATAGAAAGGTAGATCACAATGGCTTCACCTTCTGCTGGACTATTCCGTCCAGTTTAGCCGTACAAAAAATGTTGCTTTACACCCCGTAAGGTTGAATAAATAAAGACCTCCATCCAGACTGAGTCATTGAGTCAGCAGTTCATCTGCTTTGTGCCCTGGACTCTCTTTCATCAGGAGGAAATAATCTGTGTGCTCGCTCATGGCTGTGTTACAGATACTGTGTTTTGGATGCCAGCACACTTACAGGGTACATTTTTAGAGGACACTCTCTCATTAAATCTGGGACTCATTCCTCATTAAGTAGAATCACGGGATAAAACCACAGCGAAACGTCCGCTTGCCTTAAGGGCTGTCAACAGCAGGTAATACAGCGGCCGCAAAGGGCTGACTACGGGAAATGACAATTAGGTTCCTGACAGTCACTCACTACAGCAAATAAACTGAGTCAATACTGCGGTGAGGAGACTGTGCTATCAAATTAAGCTTAAAAGTGTCTTTAGCCACAAGTAAATCAATATCAACAACATATTAGTATAGGTAACCCACAATGTATGTCTTGATAATCATAAAAAATATGGAGGACATGGTTGGTGGAGTGTGTCATGAGTGTACTGTACTCTGTACTAAAAGGAAGTTCATGTATTAAAAAAAAGTTATTAATCGTTCCCAATGGCTGCAGTGATGAAACACGAGTGCAAGAGAGTTCATCAAACCAACAGACATATCATTAATAAATCATATAAAGCTGTAAATGTATCTGGCTATAAACCCTGTTTTATAGCCAGAGAGAGACATTGTTTCTACTGCAAAGATCTACTGCAGAATCTTCTCTGATAAAAAACAGTGTCTGTCATGTCTTCTCACCAAAACACACTGTGTGTTTCCTTGAGGTCTAATAAACAGAGATAGCAAAACACGTAGTTATAAGTGTATAAATTTAAAATATAATTTTTGATCCCATTTCAGAGCCAGGAACGTGTTTGTCAATTTAAAAGATCATTTTCCAAGTCAGTGGTTTTGTGCTAAACTGCTAAAGTGAACTACATCGTCTCACTCAACACGGTTCACCAACACCAACATGGCCGTCAGATATTTCATAACAAACAGCCTTTCTCAAGATGAAAAATTATCTTTTTAATTGACAAACATCATATATGTGATTCATGACATTAATTGTCTCTCTCCGTTCACTGTTAGACATAATTTTGACTTCACCTCTGTAGTGTGGGTCCCTGCGTGCACCAACAAACGAAACATGGACTGAGTCATACAAAAAAAGGTAATGAAAGGTAAATTACATTTTTTATTTATTTATTAGCTATATAGCGCCACCAGTGGTCAAAAACTCGACAGGGTGTCTTTCTACTCATTTGTACAGTAAATGCATCATTTCTGTGCACTATGTTATTTATAGTATCTATATCTTTACTGGAATTCTGTGGTGATGGTGACTCTGTTCTCCCCAGCAGGTGACAGATGAGGAGGTTGTTGTTTTGGTGAATAAGCCTGAGATTGCACCTGTCAAGTTTGGTCTAAACATAACTAATTACCATGGAAACAAGTTTGATGTAACTAACATTACACAGAGGAAGTTAAATACATCACCCAAGTTAACTTGTGGATGGAAGTTAAAATGTAAAATCGTTGACTTTTGGTTTCACATGGGAAAAGAAGCCAAGTGTTTGTTTGATTCATCCATCTACCCCGACCTCCTCCTCGTCAACCTCCTCCTCGTTAACGTCCCCCTCGTCAACCTCCTCCATGAAATGTTCTTAAAGTGGCCTGCTATTTATACACCATCCCATGAGATCACTTTGCTATGAACCACTGAGTATCCATATGCTGCATGGCCATTTTGGCCTTTTTGAAATTGTTTTCCTCTAAACCATCCATCCACCCCGACCTCCTATTGTCCCCGAAATGTATGCTACTTCACTTGACATTTTTTCTCTCATATTCGTGTGAAAATCTCGAAGAGGACGACGTAAAATAACTTGTTCTTCATACACCATTTTGTGGGACGAGGCTTCATAGGCCTAAAAATGTGGCCAGAAATTAAGTTTCCTGACATTTAGAGTCTAGACTGATTTTGAAGCAGCGGTATTGTAAGGCGTGAACACTCTGGGGGTGTAGATATCAAACTAAAATCACTGCGCACTCGTGGATATTTTTGCACAGAAACTGGTGATGAGGAACTGCCTGTTTTCAGTTAAAACATCTCACAACGTTCCCAGTGTGATCAGTGGCGATGTTCTATCTCATTTAAATACTTTGTTGCTATAGAGGCCAGATTCAATGTGTAACCAGTAAGTGTGAGAAGTGCAATATGTTATTGCTATTTACACCGTTCTTTAAAGAGGACTTGGTTCAATAAAATGTCTATTTTCATGGACAAAGACAGCTCCACTTCTGCCACTTTTTTTGCGCTCTGTTTACATGAATTGATACTGTAAGTGTTCTTTTGAATGTTTTAGATATTGAATGTGCTCTAAAAATAAAGTGCACAACATTAAATGTGTGTGGGCGAGAGCTGTTTGCTTCCCTGATAGATTATTTATTGCTTGATGATGTCAACAGTGGTGCAGTTCTCAGAGGACTTATTGGGAAAAGCGCTAAGTTTTTTCTCATAGTCTAACAAACCACAGGGTCACATTGTAACTGTATGCATCATCATCCAGTGATGTAAACAATGCAAATAACCGCAGACTTAGCGAGGGTGAGGCGACAGGCGTGAAATAACGGCCCCTCCTCGCACTAAATCAAAACCCAGGACCCACACGACTCACGAAATGGGTGAGCCTTTGATTCCCTCTGAGTTTCCCAGCCACCAACAAAACCCATTTTAAACTGATGATGGAAGTTCCTCCAAAAAAAAAAAAAAAAAAGACAGGAGACTAAGTTCTGAACACTGACAGAGATAGGTTAAGTGCCAAAAGACAGACTCTCCCTTCACCTCAACCCTAATACTTTTTAATCACTGTGGCACAGCTGGCAGGGTTTAAGCTTCAGTGTCTTCATTTGTCAAATGCACCGCAATTACAGGCATTGGCAGTCAATGCTGTGAAATGATTGAGATTCAAGCTGCTGCAATGTGCAAGATTTAGAAGTGATAGCTGAGGTTTATATCAATAAAACGATCTTATAATGCAACACATACCAGTAATGGTGCGTAATTGCTGTTTTTGTTTTTTAATCTATTGTACTGTCTAAGCCCACACCTCAAAACCCCCAAAGGCATCAGCTACATTATACAGTTCATTACGTATTATCTAGCCATGTCTAAAGGCACAACTGTTACAAACATTCTGATGACTGCACTTGCTGTTATGGACCTTTTCCATACACATGTGCTGGTTTGGCTCGGCTTGGTTTCACTCGACAGGTCAGACCAGTGTGGGAGGGTTTTGTACTTCCATTAAAAGAAGTCTACCGGCTTGAAGGTGTGTCTTTCACCGATGAAGTGCTTGTCTTGGGTAGTGGTCAGAGGAGGGGCTGTTAATACTCTTCCTCCCTGAACAAAGATCAGCTAACTTGGTTATAAGCACTTTAAATGTCCTATACATTCTTCACAATAGAAGTATGTAGTATGAAGCAGAAAAATCAGCAAATGTCGGGTTTTCACCGGCAGTGTACTGCAACTTAACACTCTCATTTCGGAGAAAGTCCACCTTGGGCGGTAAATCATGTTAATGGTAAAGCAAAAATCAGCGCAGCACGGTTTGACTCAGCATGGCCAAGAGTAGCAACACTCTCCTCCTTCCTTCATCACACTGCGTCCCTCATCTCTCTCAATCTATAATGAATTGTACACATGAGTATAACAATTCACACTTCGGGCGCTTAAAGGCATCGGTAGTATTGCTCTCATCTGTACACAGAAAAAGTGCCAATGGAAAAAAATGTAAAAAGCTAACCAGGCTACAGACTGAAAAACATCTTCAAGACAGACAGACCGAACCAAAAGCAATGTAATGGGCAACACTGGTGGGGGGTGTACTTCAGGTACATTTGGAAGTCATGAGACACAACTCAGCCCAAATCTTTTTGTTGTCAGAACTGATTCAAAACGGCTTCATCACAAACAGTCAGCTGTTTACAATCCTCCCAGTATCCAGCATTACATGAGCAGACTAGTTTTGTGATGTTGTCACACGACATCAATGATCATAGTCAGCCCCCTCCTGTTGGGGCACTCGACCTGAGCCTCCTGGAAACAATCAGCAGCAAAGATCCTCTTCACCTCATGCACCCAGGTCAAGGTGTCACATTAAATGCTGGAGGGTTAGGCAGGCTATACACTGTTCAGCAGTGTGTGATCTCATTAAGAACACATATCAGTAAATAATATAAATCTAGTGGCCTGAGCAGTTCCCAGCATTAGCTGAAAAGAAAATTGCACCCTGTCGTACTTCATAGACATAATAAACAGCGGGCTAACTGCTAACAAAGCACCTGGATACATCAGCCACATCCTACTGCTCGAGGCAAAAAAAAAACACAACCCAACAGAAAATGGCTAACAAGAAAAGCTATTGTCAGACAATAATGAAGCGGTAACAAAATGGAAAGTTGGTGTAATTATCAGTCTGGGAACAACCTCTTTACTCCCATAATATAAAAAAAATAGCAGCACTGACAACATCACAAAACTAGTCTGCTCAGCAAGAAGCAGCATTGACTCATTATAATGCGAGCTGTCAGAGGAATGATTCCATGTTAGAGACGTGTGTCATAATCGTGTATAATTCCCCCTGCAAATAATATCACCATGAGTCGGAATTCCTACATAGCAAACAAACAAATTAAAGTTAATGAATGTCAGATGAGCAGAATTAAGCAAGGATTCCCAACAGCCAAGTGTTGCTCAGCTCACCACAGTGGAAACAACAATGTGGAACCAATCCATCAGTTTAAAATTTCCCTGTCAAAGAATTTGCTCGTAATTACAGCAACATGCCGCCATCACAAGCGGAGGGCTTCCTCATTATCAGACCTGCAACACGTTGTACTGTTGCATACAACATACGCCACACTGGCCCCTGATGTGTACTATTATTTTCATCATTAACAGTATATTTTTTTTACATATCCTGTACACTGTGTTAACAGAAAAACAGCACAGTGCGGAGGGGCGATGCTAAAAGCAAAAGTTATCTGTCCCTGTTTGACCAACTGCACAAAATAATGTGCAGGCAGTCCTCGGCTGGAGGTAAAGGTGCTCCCAGGGAAGCAATGAGTGGAGTTGGATGGTGTTTGTGAAATAGAATCTGTTGCTAAGTTACAGCAGTACTGAGTGCAGTTTTGTGGACTCACAGGGGAATGCGTCAGCAGTGGTTTCTAAAAGGTACTCTGGTTTGCCCTGCATCCATGTTTGGTTCAAGTATGATCTCCAAAACAGCAGCATCCCCTGTCACACTGCTGAGCCTCCGGGTGCTCACATTCGAAAAAAAACAACAAAACAAAGCAAAGAGCAGCTGAAACTATATATTTGCATGCTGTCACAAGGGTCGGGGATAAAAAGTGAGACCAGCAGTGTGAAATCTGATAGATTCTGATTTAGACCGTTTTCCCGAGGGGCCTTTCTTTCTCATCGCTCTAGAGCTCATGTGGTTCATCCTGCAGAGGAGGAAAGTGGTTAAATGTCTGTCCACAGGGGCTTAGCCTCGCAGGGAAATTAAAAGCATGTCTAGAAGCAGGTCAGGACCACGAGGGATGGATTTAAGAAGGCAGGTAAAGGAGGGAGAGAGGATGTGGACATCTGTTTTGAATTTCCACACGTTACGGGCACTGGGCAATTCAATTAGATAAGCAGAAAACCCTGTTACTACTGGAACCCTGCCCACTGTGTTTGGTCGCCAACATGCCTCTGCTAACTGGACGGAGGGCAGAGGAGAATGGAAGCAGAGCTTCTTAACCACACAGTCCCAGGAAACACACACAGGAAGTACCTCAGGAGTTTAAATGTTCTTGCTCTTGTTTTATATTAATTAAAAGGGGATTCAAAGGCTTATTTAAAGGGACACTCTACTGATTTTTTATATTCCTTGGGGAATAACTACTGCATATATGGAAAAAAAAAATACAAAACAAAGTTGTATAAAGCTTCTCCACCTTCCCATCTGTGTGAAAGTTACAGATGCGGAGAGGGAGACCAGTTGGGTACCAATTTTGATCTGCCACTGGCCAAGACAACGGTAATGTGGTGACTGTTAGTGTCTTTGGCAACTTATATGATGAAAAAAAATCCACACACTAGCAGAGCCAGGCGGCTCACGCAGTTGAATGGTGGCGATTATGTGATTTAGAACAAAAACCTTTAAATCACCATGCATTTGGATCCTTCCACTATTGTGTTGTTGTAGTTGCTGTCTCGAAAAAAAAATCATGCAAAGGTCAGCCCTCCTGACCGAGACTTCAGTGAACTTTCCTCCTGAAAACAGCATCCCTCCTCATGAGTGAGAGAGGAGTAGTGGTTGTACAAAATCTAGGATATATAAAAAAATTCAGTTTTAAACCAAATTTAGCCCATTTAAAGTTACCTTACCATCTTTTGACCTTTCAATCATTAAATCCTTGCTTACTGGTTCCAGCGCTCCTAAAAAAACCTTTTAGGTTACAGGAAGGGTTTGCAAGGTCAAAAAAAGGTAAAGGAAAACAAGAATTCTGTCCTTCATCATGTCCTGTCAGCACCTGTCACCCTATCCTCGTAAAACCAGCTCTGCTGTAAGGAAGATCTATTCAACTGGCAGCCTGTGGGCTGAATGCGGCTAATGTTGTTAGTTGGCTAATGAGCCCGTTCATTAGTTATGTCTGTGTCTAAGCACAGAATTTATTTTTATTAAAATGTTTGAGCCCAGGCAATTTAAACCGAAGGGAATATACAAGAATCAAACTGACAACACACTTCGCTTTGTTCCTGTTTATATAATGTCTCTGTTCCAATCGTGAAAACTAATCGCAAAAAAGCAAATAATTCTTTTTAAGTGCATTCTTTGCACATTCTTTAAACACATTTAAATTCCGAGATTCATGAGATCAATCATAGAAAACATAAAAGCCTTGCCGCCTGGAACTGTTTATGACCCTAAAACAGTAACCGGCCTGCTGTGAGCTGTTCACCTGTAACGAACAAAAACTTAGTTTGCCGACATGCCACACTAACCGTAAACCGCACTAACCCATAACCAAGCTGTTGGTGGTCGCTTTGTATTGTGGGCAATGTAGGCCCAAAAAAAAGAAAGAAGGCGGCCTGGAATAGAAAAAGATGATGCACTGATTTTCACTGTCCAATGTGAGCCTGACAACCTTAGAGATGCTACATTAGTTGAGTACTCTTGAAATGTCATATACATCATTATTTGTAATTAATTATAATACGTTTCCATACCACAGTCTATCATTGATACCAGTGCCAGCCAGTAAAGTCCACCCAGTTTGAATAGTACTGTTTCCACTCCACAGCAGTTTACACCACACTAATCTGTGTCAACACACCGCAAATCTGAATCTTTATGCAATGTCCCCTGTTATTAGAACCAAATGTGTGATATGACTGGACAGATGTGTACTGGGTCACTGATGAAGAGAGAAAGAAACAATGTGGGAATGAGGGTTTGATCAAACAGTGCGGTGTTCTGGAACCAGAACTGTAAAAACAGAACAATTAAATTCACCTTACTGGTGAAAAGGCAACCATATGAACTCATAAACAAAAGATGCACGAGGCCGAACATCTTCACTGGAGTATTGACGCGATATTACCATCTCTGTATTATTAATATGATTTCAGTATTAAAAAATGTATTACCATGGATATCGTGAATATCATGATACCCCTGGACACCCCTGGATATGTTGATGAGGACCTTTGGACAATTTCCAGCCGTGTTTGGCCGATAAAAACAGCTATTTCTCACAAGAAGTCGTGCCATCTCCAGCCAAATCATGAACCATACATGTAAACCTAGCCAAAACTACAAGCACGGCATTGTCACATGATACAATAGAAAACCGAACTAGGAGAAATGCAAAGTTTCAACATATCAGTGGTTTGCAGAAATGCAAATTGCCAACATTTATTCTAGCGAATGGGCTGCACTCTTGGATATTATCCTCTCTGGAGAATTTGAGCAACGATGAAGTCACTGCGGGGGAAGTTTCCCTCACATTATTAAAAAAAGGCCTCCAGGGTTGAACTGTAATATTAAGCGATGTGAATCATACGTATGTCTGCCACTGTAATGCCCCCATATGATAGGACAGGCATTGGGGCCACAAAAAGAGAAAAGTGGCAAGGTTGCTTTGTCTTAAAATGTACTGCAGATGTTTCTAGTTTCACAGATGTGTTGCATTGTCCCCGTGAGAGCTCAAAAAAGACACTCCTGGATCAGTGGTGACAATGAAAGTGAAACCTCATCCTAGCTTTACACGGATGTGATTTCCGGTTCATGAAAGAGGAAATCACATTATTAACATTACTACAGGTCAAAAGGTTGACGGACGTTAACTTGGGGAAACTCAGCATATTCCTCGGAAGCCCACATATAAGAACCAGCATTATCTTAAGATCCCGTTTAAACAGCAGTGGTCTAACTGAGAGAGGAGCCGGGTCCTATGTAAACAGGGGAGAACAGATATGCTAAAAACAACAGCATGGTGAGGAAAGAACAACAAATACAACAGCTCGTTCCCACACACTCACATCCCCACATCGAATGACAATGTGGCTTTCACAGAATATACAAATAGATGCAGGGTCACATGCCATTCACGCAAAAAAGTAAACTATCAGCTTACATAACCAAACATTAGATTCCCAACAGAAACAAAGGATGAAAAGTGAAATCCTTCATCCTTTCCGGTGGTCGACACATTCTTTGCACGTCACTGATGACTGAATGAAAAGTTACGAGCGTTCATGCACTTTCATTGGGATTTTAAGTGGTGTGCAACTCAATGTTCTCTTTCTAAAGTTGGATACACACTGATGGCCCAGATAAAGTGTGCTTTTTGAGTTTCTGGAGCATGTTGTCATTTTAAACAGCTCATGTTCAAGCCTCTGCAAGGCTCCAGAAGTAGACTTCAATGCAGTTTTCGTATGCTGTATGGTCGAACACTGTCGAGATGTTCCTTCATTGGAACAAAGGCCCGAGCCCAAACCATGAAGAACAGTATGGACGTCTCCAAATACTGTTTTGATAACTTGGAACTTGACCTGACAGAAAATATATGACTTGAGACTCGACTTAGACTTTACAGACTTGTGGCTTGACTTTACTTGAGACATTATGGCTCGAATGTCTTGTTGTTTTCAGATAAGTTTTCCAAGTGCTTTCCCTGATCAGAAGGGATGAGGAGGGTTTATTGATTGAGAAATTAGGATACTAAAAGACAACACCCACCCCAGCAACAGATACAGATGTATCTGCTGCCATTAACACCAGACTACAGAGCAGCTTCATTACTCCAATGTACACTCCATGTATAATTAGTTTTTTTTGTCAAATTCCATTCTGCATCCCTGGTGTTGAAAAATGACCAATAAATAATCTTTTAAAGGGGTCATATTATGCACATTTTCAGCTTCATGCTTTTGGTTGGGGATCCCAGTAGAATAGGTTTACATACTTTAATTTTCTAAAATAAAAACATTATTTTCCTCATATGGTGCATGGCTACAGCAGTTTTAGTTACAGGAGTGAGACATCTCCCCTCGTTCAATTGGTGAGAGTTGCACATGTGCATTACTTAACCGGCAGGATGTAGCCAGTCAGAGGCAGAGTAGGGCAGGGCATGCTGAACCAGGTAGTGTGATCTAAAATAATGCTGCTACAGCTGGTAACCATGGCTGCAGTGCAGCTGTATATATTGTATCATTGTACATAGATATATATATTTATATTTATATAACGCCTGTTGGATAGTGATGCACACAAGTAATGGAAGTAAAGAATCAACTCCAAACCAGGCAGTTCAGGCAGCGCAGGAGCAGTGCTTTAACTAACCTAGTAACTCCCTTTGGTGTGGTCTTTGTGCTTTTACACTTTGAAGACTTTTTACAAGGCAAAAATGATACATTACATAATAAAGGAAAGCCAAAAAGCATAATATGATCTCTTCAATCTTTTTTTACTCAGTTCAAAAATAAATTACCTTCTGTAGAGTTGTTTGACTGCCATTTCTTTCAATGAAAATCAATAACTGCAATACAAATTCAACTGATTGCCACAGTGTATGAACAGCTTAGATAAATTGACCAATTCTATCATTACTGTATCATACCTTGACTTTTCTCTTCACAAAGAGCGGATGCTGCAGATAAGACTGCAGTATCCTGCGGGAGGGGGGTGAGTGACTATACTTGGGACTTGACTTGCCCGAAGGAAAAATGACTCGAGACTCTTACCAAGTGACTTGAATCTCATTCGCCACATTCATTCTTTGAGAAAAGCACTGACTCTAGAAGAGCTGCGCTGTGAGAGAAAATATTTATGAGCAGGGAACGGCCTGATAAAAACAGCTAATTGAGTGAACAGCTAAAACAATGTGGTGGGAGAGAGGAGCTACAGAGCCTCACACTCGAGCACACAAAGGAGAGCACAGTTGGAGGTTAATAATACCGAGTTGTAGAACTCAGCAGATGATGCAATTTAGTGTACCTTTAAATAATGGTAGAAAATTATACCCATTTGTGTAAGCACCTATATTACAGACCAAATCCACCAGCAGTGGAGAAGGGCTTTAAAACTAATACCGATGTAGTAAAAACACAACCCGAGGCATTTGGATTTTATGAGGAGCACACAATATCCACTAAAGTAATCAGCGCTGAGCTTATTACAGGTCCAGATGAAGTCAAATAAACAAGCAAACAAACATGTTCTTCTTCTATAAAACAGCTCAGATTGCAGTTTGTTCCTTACTTCGTAATAAAACGATTAGTCCTAAATGTGAGTCATATTCATGGTGAGAGGCCGCCAGTACGAAGTTGAGAGCAGGATGAGCATTAGCTGCATTTCTTGGCTGTGGCTTGAAGCTGTTATGAATCAACCGAGGCAGAAAGTCGACATGAAACCCCATACGTCAGGTAAACATCCTCTTTGTTCCAACGTGTGCTCAAAAAGGTCATGACGTGGAGGAGTCGGTGACAGGAACACCATGATAAACAATAAACAGTCAAACAATCCATCCTGACAGGAAACCACTGTGCGCTGTAACAATTAGGAGGATTCACCCTGAATGAACTCAAGAGCTGCGTGTGGCCACCGTGAAGTGATGAGCACGGTGTGTTAACGAACCACGAGGAGACGTAGCAGCAGAACTGACTGAAGACGCCGAATAGAAGGTGACTTTTGGTGGTGATAGACATCTTGCAATCACATTGCTCTTTCTGAACACGTGCCCGATGTTTTCTTTACACACCCTGTGAAACAAATAGGAAGATTTGGAAAAGACAAGGAAAATAGGAAACTTCGTCCACTTTCCGACCACAGAGGAACATCTCGCTGCAGTGTGTCGAGGTGTGCTTGTGCTAAACTTGCAGTTGTCTGCAGCCCTGAGGAGCAACAAGGCAGCTGATACAGTTTCCGTGGCAACCAGAGGCTATATCCCACAGCAGAGTCTTTGTCTGCCGTTCAAGGGCTCAACGCGGCGACCAAGTTTTTAAACGCTTGTTGAAGAAACAGCCTGTGGGGATGTGAGAAGTTAAGTAAAAACAGGACAAACTGTATCTCCTATTTATTCATTTAATGCCACTTTTTCTAAAACCTTTACTCAAGAGTTTCCAAGACCGGATGGGGGTTCCTCCGAGCATCATTCTTACCCTGACGTGCCCCTCTGCTCTGCCCAGCTGCCTCTTTGAGTTAACCCATGTCTCTGATCAGTGAACTTCACCTCTTTGAAGGCTGTGAGGGTTTTTATACAATGAGCTCTTGGCAAAAGTGAAACATTGGGGCTCATTAACTTCAAATTATCTGCTACGGCTCGGACCACATCTGCAGACAGGAGTGTTTTAAACACTTCAAACAAGTGGTCATATAGTGTGGCAGTGCGGCTGCATCACTGCCTCACAAGTCTGCTTCCAGGTGGCTGTGGCTCTTTGTAGTTTTGATGTGATGAATCACACACACTGGGGCCGGTCTCACCTCAACAGCACACATTGTTTTGCTCTTCTTTGCACACAGTGTCGTGACCTTGGCAGCTGTGTGGAGAAACAGACCTTGCATAGGGGAGGTTGGTGCCAGCATTTTCCTCGCTTAACCCCTTAGAGAGCTGCGTGCGTGCCACTGCTGTGAGAAACGTGTTCCAGCCACAACACTGCACTGCCCAGCACACTGGCAAATACAGTGGAGGCTACTTATCAACGCACTGCTGTCACAAGTCCAGCTGGAGGACGCTTTAATGGAAATGCCCGCGTTCTGCTGTGCGTTATTGCGCACAGTGAGTGTGTGAGTGTGTGTGCGCGGAACCTCTGCCCCGCCGCATAATATTAAAACAAAAACAAAAAAAAAGTTATAAGCGAATCAAGCTCGTGCACATACCTGTTTCCACAGAAAGCTGTCCACCCCGTTTAACACCCAAGAAACAGCCACGTGGATGGCAGAAAGAATAACTCCAGTGATGACCGCGGCGCGCATCCTGACGGGCAGCAGCGTGTAGATGACATGGATGAAGAACACGGTCCACCAGATCCCCGCCGAGGCACTTCTGGGCTGCACGAGCAGCACCCCGATCACCTGGATCACGAGCACCACCAGGATGACCACATAGCACACAATCCACATGTGGTCCTGGTGAAAGCCGTTCCTGTTGCAGACCACCATGAGGATGAGCGTGAGGAAGATGGCCACGGAGAATACCACCACGTAAGTGACGCTCGGCCTCGCCGTCCCGCCGGAGCAGTGGAAGCCCAGCATGACCGTGAAGACCAGCACCAGCACCGCCATGAGCATAGTCAGGCTGCTCTGGTTGAGACGGAAAAAGTAGCGCTGGTAGAGCCGCTCCAACTTCTCCGACTGGAATTTCTTGGATTTGAAAATGTGCATGACGCTGATGCAGCACGCCACGAAAGAAAAGTTCACTTCGGGCATGACCTCGTCCTCGTCGGACTTCGGCTTGGCTCTCCGCTCCTCCAGACCCAGCTCCACAGACTTGGATCTCACCTCGCCGTCTGGACGCTTCGGGGACGCGCGCCTGTTGCTCTCCTCGCCATGGTCCTGCCAAGCCGACCTGGACCTGAAGCTGACTCTGCTGACGGTCGTGGAGGCTCGCCCGGTCTGCCGGTGCTCCTGATCATCCTCCTCCTTCCACCGACTGTTGGTCCGGCTGAGCTTCTTGCGCGGGGATCTGGCTGAGTACGGGCACCCGTTGGCCACAGACTCAGACTCGCCCCAAGCTGATCTGTGCTCGGTCCCTCCCCTCAACCCGGGCGCACCGACTCCGGGTGGGCTGACACTATTTGATCTGGACATGGTGGCGAGAGGGACGCGACAGAGATGTGTCTGAGCTAACGAGCACTGCGGGAAAAGTTTTGATCAGCGAAGAGAAGCCTGTCCTAAGTTGAATTTCTCATAGTTGGAGAGCTTTAAATCTTAACAGCACGACCGAGTCAGCGGGTTGACCCTCCCGCTTTTCATTCTAAATGGTAAAAACAAAAACAAAACAAAACAAGACAAAACAAAACAAAAAAACGAAACTGAATTGAAGCGGTAAAAAGCTCTGGGAATAAAAACAATTGAACATGCGCTAAAAGTCACAGGGGAGCCAGTTCCGCCGCGAGAGGAGGGAACATGAGATCCAGGTGGAGTTGGCTCTACATCATTGGGCCCAATTAACTGCCATCCATGGAGAGGGTGCACGGCGGCGCGCGCTGTACACGAAATAAAACCATTACACAACTCAGAGAGTCCCCAGAGAGCATAGCGCAGCACCATCAATCACGCTGTGAGCCCGTTACATCTGTGTTTCCTGGATCCGTGTGAGGACACAACAGACGGAGCTGGAGGGGGAAAAAAAGGTGGATCCCATGTTGGCGGCTTGTCCTGGTCCCGTCAGGTGTTGATGCACCTG
>OMLP01015580.1:11978-23893 GCA_900302685.1 Spondyliosoma cantharus | reverse complement strand
GTCTTGTTACAATAGAATTTGTGGGATTATGAATAGCTCGACAACTCTCAATATGTCCTCTACACAGAGCACTTTGTTAAAATGAACAATGACTGACAAGTACTGAGCAGTCAACATGCTACAGCACAGCATCAGGCAGGAAGGGAGGGGGATATTTCCTCATGCTGGAAAGTCATTGTAAAGTGTTTGTGTGTGGGTGGGATGATAGTGTGAAACTGTGAATAGTTGCACGCTATTGTTTACTCACCTTATGACGCCTTAATAATACCTGTGTGTGTGTGTGTGTGTGTGTGTGTGTGTGTGTTATTTTGGAGTATAAAGATAACACTTAACACATATGTTACCTATCACACCCTGACATCCCCTTATTATGTATTTACAGGTATTTGTACCTAATGTGATCATAACATTATTGTGATATAAACAGAAAGAAAGGAAAAAAAACACACACAGATAAAACTATGAAGCTATCAGTTATTCAGAGCCAGTCAAAAGCTGGTTCTTGTTTCCCATGTGTTGCACACAGGGAGCTATGTGGTTTCTTTAGAAGTGATTCCTAGGATGACGCTGTCTTTAATGTGGTGATGTAGCAGTGAAGTCTGGTCATGGATGAGAGCCAATCACACGTATCTTCTTGTAGGTTCGAATACTTGGTAAAAAATGACTTGGTAAAAAATGTTAATTACCCAGTAGTATTATGGTGTTGATTACTTTCAGGCCCTCTAGAGGACACCACTGCCTCGCCCTGCAGCAGTACTCCGTATTACACTGGAGCTTCAACTCAAGCTGAAGTCAATAAGCATAATTACAGACAGAAATCCTGAGCTGTTCCAAATTTGCCCCAGTGAACTGTCTGGCTGTTTGTCTGTTCCTCAGAGGTGTTTGCTTTATTAAAGTCCAACTTTTGTTTGAGCATTTTTTTGTGCATCATTGTTCTTGACAATATGATAAAGAAAAATGTACACATGCCCTGCTTCTTTAACCTTTCTCTGTAGGGAGGGGAGAAACAAGCAGCAGTGTAACAGTCCTGACTTGTAGCTAATCTTAATGGCATATTCTGTTGGGGCTTGGCCTACATAGAGTGCTCGCGGTGCCTCTTCTTTAAAAGGAGACCTAACAGGCGGTGCAGTGCGGAAGATGTATTAACCATACAGAGTATAAACATGAACACATAAGGCACTGGTTGGTCTGCTCTTAGACAGGAGGATAGAGTCAGTGTTCTCGGAGCCAATTAGTGAACACATTCACAGATCTGCAGACTCTGTCAGCTGAACTGATGGATGGGGGGCTGCACAACTTTGTGTCCACTTGCTTCGCACAAAACTTTCCACAGAGCAGGGAGACGAAGTAACATCTGTTACAGTGAATGCATTTGTGTATGGCTTATTGTTTAGTTATTTTTATTTCAAACAGATCATTTATAACCACAAGGTCACAAGAAATGATGTTGCAATACCTTAGGTTATCATGGATAAGAGCATTAGGAGGATTTAAAAAAATTTAAGTGACCGCCAAGATATGATTTCAATCTCTGGCTGTGTCAGCTGTCTCTGCTTCTCCCAGGTATTCCTATCAGATTCCCATTCCCTGTCGAATTTCCACATTCACATTAGATTAGATGGCCAAGGAAACTTGTTGTACTTCTTCTTGTTCTTCATCTTCGAGGACAACTGGCAGTTGGCAGGGAACTGATTTTGTTTCTGACCTTTACTTCTTTTACTCTGTTTATTACTGCCATACACAGCATAGCCTCTATTTCCATCTTCTGACACAACTATGCTGTGCATAGCCTTGTTTAGTTACTGTAGAAAACGCACCTAATTCACATTTTCTTTATCTTGTGACATTTTAAAAGGGGGCTTAAAATTAGCTTGTCAGTGAGGTGGAAACACATTCTTGCCCCTCCTTTTGCCAGATCATAAATCTGATTACAATCCATTTTGGTTTTCCCACGCTATGTACAAATTATGTCTGTCCTACTCCAGTCATTCTCAGGGTGGTGTTTGTCCAAAATGCAAGAGGAGGATAAGTAGTGTCTCATAACTAAACTACTAAAGCAGTTGTGAGTGCATATGCATTTTATCTGGGACGCTGAAGAATACAGTTAAGCTAGGTAGCAACAACTATCTTTAAACTAGCACAAACACATGACTCACATGTGATAGATTGATCTTTATGGCTGGTCATTCACGCTGTTCCCTCATCTATACAGATCAGTTGGTGTCTCACTGACCTGGATCAGAGACAGATGCTTTTAGACCTCCTCAAAAATCTGGCTAGAGCACTTCTCAACCTTCCACCTTGTTTTAGCCCATGCCATTCACTCCCTCTGTGTTGCCTCTTGGTTGCTTGGATCTGCCCCAAAATGCATGTGACTATGTGTCAATGAGGTCAGCGGTACGTGTAGAATTTTAATATGGACATAATGACATATTATGTCAAACATTGATATAATTACTATGGGCAAACAAGACAAGGTGACATGACAAGGCTGGTGGCTTAGTGCATTTTACACACTGTAGTATGACAGGAGCATAGATTTAATGGGTAAGCTGTTGGATAAATTTACTGCCAATGTGTGTAGCAGCTCCTAATCCAGCTCTCAAGTACCTGCTCTCCTACACATTAATGGTCCTTCTTTACTAGTACAGCCTTGTTCCATTTACATCATTGACATGCTTCTTCAAGCAGTAGACACAGATATACCTGAACAGTGTCAGCATCAAGTGTGAGCTCTTAAGTAGAGCTGATGTGCAGGATTGAAAATACAGAACAAAATATTCGCAGGACGGAGTGTACTTGAAGAGTGAAGTGGGAGCACCACTTAACAGCACCATGGGAGATTTTATTCCTGCACAGAACAAGAACTGTTTGACTTCTCACGTTTTTAAATTTATAGATTTCAACTGATTTTAGCTTTCTAAGTCAGAGCGATACCAGATAGGGTGAAGGTGATACGTTCTGGTACAGTGTATTGTCATTTATTGGAAATGTAGTTGAGATTAAAAATATGAAAATGCAAAATACAGCAGTACATACTGTATTTTGACATTCAGAGCCACTCAGAGTAACTGATGGTCTGAAGTTGTCAGCTTGTCTCTGAGAGTGACATTCAAATGCACAGTCCACTCAAAGCTACTTAAAGTTCTGCAGCTTGGCCCCATCCCCGACTCTGTGCTGATAAAGCACCCCTAAAGGTCCTTTACCTTTTCCCCTCCCTTGAACCTTTGTCCTGGGAAATGCTGTGTCAACAACCTATCACCCACCTGCCCTCCTCGATCCCACACCCCCGTCAGTCAGCTGTCACTACCGCCATCAAAAACAGAGCATACTTTCATAGTATATCATTGGTCAAACCCAGAGCCGTCTCATGGGAGGGCTGAGGTGAGGAGGAAGGAGCGAAGGAGTGAAAGTGTTTGGAGAAACAGTGACAGATGTGAAAAGTGGTGAGGCAGAAGAGTGAAGAGAAAGAGGCTAGAAGAAAGACTTTGACAACACCCAGATACAGTCAGCTGTAATACACGCACCCCTACACCCACACACACACACATGTACCGAGTAGACTTATCAAACCAGGTCACTGAAAACAAGCTACGTCATCATGGTGCAGAACCAGGAAAAAAGTCTTTGATCCGTTTTTTAATGCACAGAAATTACGGGGTAGAGAAATCTCTCTAGCTCCCTCTCTATCCCTGCCTTTATCTCTCTCTCCTGTGTATTTGATTTGATGCTTGAAAATCCACCCGGTGGATAAAAAAAAAAAAAAAAAAAATACATAAACCATGTATTTTGTTCAGTTTAAAGATCATAAAACCTCAGGCTGAATGAGATTAGGTGAGACCTGCTCTGTTTGCGATTGGTGATAGATGTCAGCCAGTAATCAACCAAGGAATGTAATCCTTTCCTAGGCAAAGGACTGAGCACGGTGATGGGTTGGATGGGGTCGCTGCTCCACCTTCAGCCAATCGTAGCGATCACATGATGATGGTATTAAACTCGAAAGTCAGCTCTCTTTCAAGCCCCCAGAAGCCTTTTCAGCAGGGTCATAAACTGTGCCATCTATCTACATCCAGCAGTGTGACAGTGCACTGTGGGCGCAGCAGGCCATCAGAAACAAAGCAGGTCATGCTGACGCTAAAATATCATTTGGATATTAGGAATTGCAGCTAAACTGTCGGGTCGCTGCAGGATTTTAACCCAGTTTGATTGTACGAGGGAACAGGGGACTTGGATGTGTTTGTTTTACTCCAAGGGGCTTCCCACATACACAGTGACTGGCTGAGTAAGTCTTGGAAAGGCGAGTGACGTTGCATCTGTAAATGGACCGTTTGAGGCATTTTTTCTTCTTCAATCTCTTCTTCTCTGATTGCTCTTGGTTGAGACACACACATTCAGCTGGTTTCTCTTCTGCTCTTGCTTTCTTTCTGGTTATTTAATTTCAATAGAGACCATTCCAGGATGTATTGTTGTCATTAGTGGGCCAGATTCCCTCTAAGCGGAGAGATCTGCAACACGGCACCACTCATTTGTTCTCATTTGACTTCTCTCCATTATCCGCAAAGTAGAGGTGGCACAATCCCCACGGGGGCAGCGTTGCATTTTCACCTTGATTGCTTTTGGCTTTCTTATTTAACATGTTCCTTCAGTAGCAGCAGAGGCAGAGCAGACAGAGCTGGTAACACACGCTCAGTCCGAAGAGTGCTGCTGCAAGACTACAGTTACTGCTGCTGTGTGAAGATCATCCATAGCCCTCTAGAAATAAAACAAGGACAATTTTAGTGCTGGTGGAGAGAGGACTGGAAAAACAACAAGCGCCTGCTCATAGGCTGAAAGCCAGCTCTGTTGCAAGGTAGTTTGGATTGGACTGAACCGCTTGGTAAACGGTGTGTAGACAGAAGGGCATGTGTTTGCGTGGAGCAGCCAGGCAGAGATTTGAACCGATCTACATCCAAGGATCCGACAATTACTCTCAGTAAGGCTGGTTATATAGCATAATTTAGACTGCTATATGCAGTTTGGATGAAGAATGTATGATAATGCATTGTGTTTAAGTTGCTGTTGATAAAGATGGTATGAATTTGTTAACATTTAAATCATATAACGCTGTGTTGTGGACACTATGTTTCTTTCAGATAATTGTCATTGGCAGATGATGTATCTCTTGACTATCAGGCATTATAAAACATTATAAAACCTACATGTATAGTAGGTTGTGCAGTACAACCAATCCCTTTTTCTTGCTGTAACATTTACATTTAATTATAAACAGTAGGTTTCTTTGCCTCAGGGATAATTTTCAGCACCGGATTAGAGAGCAGCAGCCTCATCATGACATCTTAATTTTTACGACAACAAAATAATGTAAAGCTGGAGCTAATGGCCATGAAATGCTGAACAAGGGTATTGTGGTGAGAGAGTGAATGAGTATGCGTCAGTGTGTACATGTGTCAAGGTGCCTACACATGCAGCTAAGAGCATGAAACCGGCAACATTGCGAAGAGTCCACTTCTTATTGCCTTTCAGTTATTGATCTTTGTGCTTGTGGCATTTCTTTGGTTTTAAATGGATATCAGCATAACCTCTGGGGATGGAAGCCCCTATTGTCAATTTCATTGACATAGGAATTCTTCATGAAAAAGCCACACTTCTCTCTCTATTTATATAACATCTTCAAAACACGTCTTTGTCATTGAGTAGCCGTGAGAGGAGTGGAAGAGGAGAGAAAGGTAGACAGAATGAGATCGAGAGGCAAAAATTAATCCTATATTCAAAATCACAGTCTGTTTTGTGATTCATAAGGCATTTGAACATACTGTATTGTGATTATCTTCTCCAAGCTTTCCAAATAGACAGCGATTAGAGCATTATTGCTACACAAGCAGCCTGCAACTGCAATACCACAGTCTACTGTATGCGGTGCTGTTATTTGTTTATATTGGTGTTGTTTCTGATTTTATTCAATGGGATATGAAAGCCAACACAATATTTGTTGTGTTGAAGTTATTTAGAAATGTAATTTTTTAACTGTAGATGGATGAATTATGTGGTAAATAATCATGCTGATCCCAGCACTGAGTAAAAAAGGATTGATTATCAATTTAGTCAGTATTGTGCATCACTAGTGTGGCATAAAGATCATGGACTGTTTGAAAGTGATGGTTGCTCAGGGCTTTTTTTTTTAAAGCTTGAAGTGCAACTAAATTGATCACTAGCCTGTGTGTTGCCCATGCTCTGTGTACATTTATGTATGATAACCTTTCCTTTATCGTGAAACCACATCAAATGTTAATGATTTGCGACCACAGGGGCTTCCTGCTTGATCTCGTGCCTTTCATCATACGACCGAGGTAGTGTTACAAACACAGCCAGGCTAAGAGAATGGCACAGTTAGACAATCTAGTCCATTTGCAGCTTGGGAACTGGGCTCTGGCTATGGAAGTTTCTGATCGGATTCTGTCAGTAGGTCAGAGCAGGAACACATCTTATGAGGCACAGTGAGTGGGACAGCCTCACCACAGACAGACCCATTTCTCATTTCACCACTGTGTACAGGGAATGTCACCAATTGGTTTTTGTGTCGTTTTGCAGGAAAATAACAGCATATAAAGGTTTTATCATGGCAAGCATGTCAGGTCACTTGTAATCTTTTAGGGTCACACTTTTTAATCTTTTGGGGCCATAGTGTAATCCTATGATTTTTGTGAGCCATGGATTTGATACATCATGCTGCTTTTGATAAGGAGAGTGTACTTTAAAGAGATGATTATAATATTGGAATTACCTCTAGAGCATTCGAGGTGTACAAGGCTGTGGTAAAAGCAAAACAGAGGCCATGTTTACACATCATCTTAGAGATGCCTGTGTCTTTTCTGATTTATCTCTCTGCACCACATACATGCCTTGTACATCAGTTTGCTACAGTATTCACATATCAGAAATTACAGCCTTTAGCCCAAATGAAAGTACACGCTATCAATGTCATAGCTGCCAAAATCTTTTTTCCCCCATAAAAGTCCTTGTACCAGTCATGTAGTGAGATCACTGTCACCCTCTCTGAATTGAATCTTATTGTCATCACCGTCCTTGTTGTCAGCTGAATGAGGCCTTGTACTTCAAACACTGTCACAGCAGAGGATTTCTATAGATAGCTCAGAAGAGGACAACAGGAGTAACGAGGGCTGCTGTTATTCCCACAGCAGAAATGTACAGAACCCTGTATTCCCTCACTGTAGCATGCAGACAACGAACATGCCTCTCTATTGTCGTCCTGTTAGAATGATTCACTGCGAGTCGATCTGCTGCACTCATACCGCCTGTGCTGCAGCTCAGTGCTGTGTCTGTGGTGACATCACACACGCATCTTGCTATATAAGGGCATGTGATGAAGGGAGTACGTCACCGTGCGGTTCGTGACTCAATCAATGCAGCAGCCAGGCCTCTGCACAGCATCACAGGCATCACGATCTTATGGTGTCCCATCCTGCCACTTCGTGCTTGAGCCTGAGGATCATGGCTGAATGCACCATGCACACCAGCTGTATGTTTAGCTATTGGATGCAGTTAGCTGACATCTTCCCCGCTTACATTTTTTAGCTTGTTTTAATTCACATACATTGTCAATGATCTGGCCCTTTTTCCCCTTTTCATGTTTTGTCTCCCCTCTCTGTATCTGTGTCTGTGCCACAGAGGATGGAATATAAATCTAAGATCAGCAGAGTGTGTCGTGGCAGAGCTATGGAGAGCTCAGAGGTATCTGCAGAGAGGCTATTACAGTAGCAGTGGCAGCTGGAACAATGGGGGTAAATTCACAGTACAAAATTTAGTTCTACGCCACCACTCTGTTGTACTTTCCGAAGGCAGTTTTAGGACTGGCAGCGTAAGCATCATGATGCAGATGCTGTTGGAGATTTGGAGTGTTGTTGTTAGCTTGCTTGCTAGCTGCCATAGACATTTCTCTGTTTGGACAGGAAGGACATAAAGGGCTAAACGGGAGCAGGGAAATGTGATACTTGTGCCAAGATGAGTTAGAGCTTGTCAAAAGGCACTTTGTTAATGTTTGTTGTAGTTGCTATGCGCATGTTCTATGTATGTGTGTGTTCAAGGTGTAGGATTTCCGACAACATCCCAGAGGTAACATTAGCTTGAATCCCTGAGGACATGCCTAGAGCCAAAGTGAAGCATTTCATAGGCAGCCAGTGCATGCCACATAAAACAGAGACACAGCAACAAACATGATGGCATGTGTAAGTGAGCACATGCACCCGTAAAGAACGGCACACTTAATAAGATCCGTCATGAAGTGGCTATAAAAAGATGTTTCTCATGCTTGTCACACACTCCCCCATCCCCGACTCCACATTTTTTTCCCATCTAAGTCACGTCCTATGTCCTCTACTCCAGCATATAATTTCTGCTGCCGCTTCACTTTGGATTTGTGAATGAAGTGCTGCTCAGTTAGTGTCCAGAAGCAGATCATGAATAATGCAGCAACCCTCATGTGTTTCTCCAGTTGTATCTGATCCACTAGTGAGGCTGTGTTTGGATGTTAAGGTGATTGGAGGCATTTGTTTTGATGTGGAGCAGGAAGGAGAGGTCAGTGTGAGCTACATTACTGTATCATAAAGATACATAGATTTTCTTGGTCTTTGCTGTAAATACAGATGTGTTCATTAAAGTCATTAGTCTTGTTTTTGCTGTGTGCATGTTTCCATCGTGTTAATTGCACTAAGATTTTTTTTTTTAATCCATTTGTAAGAAATCACCCATCAGTGAATTTGTGTGGAAATCTTTTACGTTGGATTTGCTATTGATGAAGCAATGTAGTAGCTTGTAGCGTTTTCCTTGACTGTTCGGAGTCATGTGGTGTCAAGAGTGGAGTACTTCCAATGTTATTTTTTTCTTTGGAAGAACCTACCTGGTATGAACAATGGAATATTGTGAATATTGTGAAGTACTTTCATGAGTTGGCTATTGGCGAATCAGTCTTTTGTTGTTGTTTTTTTCTAAATGCAGGCAGTTGTCAAAGCTGCATTAAAGTGTGTTGGTCAAGGGGAACATTTAAAATCCAAACTTTCTTGCCTTTTGTCACCTGTGTAATTGGCTAAAAGTTACATAGAGATAAGATATTAATGTAGTAAGTAAGTAAGTAAGTAATGTTGTCAGGCCTTTTGCATTACAGGGATTCATTTCATTCAATTATGATTAAATTAATTAAAATAGTTTAAATTTGAAAAATATCTATATGTCATAACATTTAAAGAGACATTTGTCTGCCCATTGGTGACAACAAAACAAGCTACAACAAAACTTTGACTGTTGTCTGTTTAGTTATCCAGCAGTCATGGAGCAAAATTAGCTCTTAGCTGCAGTCCAACAAGTCAAATATTCATTCTCCTTTTAGCTCCATTTTGGTCTCTACCAGTTCTTTAGAGAATGATTTGCATAGCCCGGCCTACAGTATCTCCACTGTGCTGTGTGAGCACTGGCAGCCCAGCCCTGGCATTACAACAGCTAAATTCCTGCAGAAGAAAAGGTAACAACTGCTAGCTTGTTTATGTATGTACCATTACCAACCAGTGACCAAGTGATAGTCAGGGTAACTTTCCAATTTCAGCATGTTGGTTTCTAACTGGGAGGTTGCTGTTCTAGTGATCTGGGATTTTTCTTGACCAAATTATTGCGCTACTATGTCCTGTTATCAAGTAAATCTTTTGTACTTTTTAAAAATGGCTCTATGTACTAGTTTTGCTGAAATACACACTTTGTACCACACTATTGCTTAAGTACTGGCCCTGTCTAGCAGTCCATATTTTGTCCCTCTTTTACGCTGACACCCACTTTAGCGAGACTATTCAGTGTTATAGATCATAGAAATCCAAAAAGCTTCTTTCCAGCACGTGCCTCACCAGAGTGCTCATATCTATTCTACTGTACATTTATTAAACTCAAACTAACCTGAATCATGTGTGATCCAGTAGGCATCTGTGATTCAATAAATCAGCCAATCACACGTGAGGATTCCTTACCTTGGCCAATGTGCAAGGTTGGCAGAAATGATTTATGAGCCCTTTGAAATTTATGGAAAGTTGTACCGTACAAAATTAAAGGGATGCTTCACAGAGCTTTTTCCTCACCAAAATGTCATTATTATTTTGGAGGAAAAGTGGGAGAAATGTAGGAGAAAAGTGGCTTATGAATAATTGATTCTCAACAAAAGAATAAATGCATTAACGCACAGTTAGTCTCCTCCAGGCTTTTCACCTACTTCCTGCCTGGGTACCTTTCTGACAGTTGGACAATGATAAAATGATTGATAGCTAATTTTAGAAATATGGGGCTCCTGACTGTAACCATACTTGGAAATATTCATCTTAGCAAATTATTTTCACCTTATTTCCAACGTAATTGGGCTTTTTTTAATCTTACTTCTCTCCATTCTTGTAACAAAGAGGACTATTCTATTTTATCAAAGCCTGTTCACATGATTGCAGACAATGTTTGAAAGAAAGAGTAAAAAGTATGAGTTTAATGATATGATTTTAAAGAACACAGTCCTTATAAGTGCGTATTTTAATGTTTTGTAAGTGGTGTTAGATGTTTTTCACCTAAAGGAAAAGGTGGTGAGATACATTAATGGACACCTTTCACTGAGGTTAATAAATTCAGACATGCTGTTGTGGTCCCTACATCCCTTCATGTCCATTGTACTGTGCACACGGATACAATCTGTGAAACTCTTGAATCATTTATCAGTGCACTGCTCTCAGTACACTGTCTGGTTCCTCATCTCTCTCTCCTTGCACACACGCACGCACGCACGCACGCACGCACGCACGCACGCATGCATGCAGGCACACACTGTGGCTCGCACTTACACATTGCAAGTGATGATAATTTAAGAAGCTTCATCAACAAAGTAATCAGCTGCTATCAAAATGAAAATGAAATATTGGCACCTAAAGAGTCAAATAGTAGATACAACTTTATCTGCGTTAAGACTGTTCAACCTTGTAAATCAAATGAAATAATGAAAACAGGATTTTAACTGTGTGATATTTCTTTTTTCGTGAAGTATGTTTTTCTTTGCACATATTTCCTGTAAAATCTAAAGGTATCATGCTAACGCAGAACGTGCTAAAAAGAGAACATTCAGACCATTTGTCAGCCATGTTATAGAGCCTATAGAGCCTTTTGCAGTGAGAAGAGGGAGTGGTGCTGCATCCTGCTGCTTAGTCCCATTTCTCTCTATCTCTTTCTGTGTATGTGTGTGTGACAGAGACAGAGCAGGCTCTCATCAGGTTTTGACAGCGACTGAAGCCTATGCAGTGCAGGGCAAAGTAAAGTGAAGCTGTAGACTACAGACTGGAGGCTCCAGCCTCAGCAGAGTTGCACATGTCTGACTGATACCTCACACTTCGACCTGCGCACAGGCAGACACACTGTATGCTCACTGGAAATTGAATTAAGCAGTATCAGCATGCACACACAAACGTCACATGATTTTTATCAGGCTTAGAAATAAACCAAGATGTATCATGTATATTAAAAGACATCCAGTTCAAAGATGACCACCCAGTAAATCCCACTGGTTTGTTGTCCTCTTATATCTACAGGAAACGAAGCCCATCTGCATCCAGGGATCCAAACCAAAAATACGACCAAAGGGAGGGGGGCGACCACTCACAGTATGCCCCGACGGACGGCGGCATGCCCAGATCACCGTCTGACTATGGGGATGGGGACCCTCGGCGGGCTCCGCGGGGCCCACACATGTACCCAGATGTGGATGCGGCACGGATGGGCTATCGGGACCGGCGGGGTCCCGGACGCTGGCACTCCCAGGAATACCCGCTGGACCAGGAGCTAGATGGACCACCCAGCGAGTATGACCTCCAGCGGCAACGGCAGGAGGAGTT